>CANXYC011935196.1:0-57342 GCA_948193065.1 Aleurites moluccanus | reverse complement strand
GCCCATCCGCCGCCCCCCCCCCCTCCCCGCCCCCCCCCCCCCCCCCCCCCCCCCCCCCTCCCTCCGTCTTTGTCTTTCTCTAACAGACGACTTAAATGCACACAGCGCTCTGTGAGACTGAAGCATTATAAAGATGAGATGTAATTGTTTTCATTATGGGATGTTTGGATGATATTAAACAATGTTTTGAAATTTAACAGATTTTAAAAATAAAATAATTTAAATCAAATATACCAACTTATTTTAAAATCATTTTTAAAATTCTATTTTTCAAAACTGAATTTTTCACCCAAACACCCCATAAACTCACGATCTCTTCAAAAATAGCTGTAATCTGAAGATTTTCACTGAATAACAGAAGGTGATGAATTTTATTTTCTGTTTTTCTTTTCAAAAAATTAGCTCGATTCAGTTTCGAGAACACTGATTTTGGTTTTAGTTTTGATCATAATCGTAGTTTTGTGTTTGTTTCTTGAATGTGAATATGAGTTTCGTGCAGTAAGAGATGTGAAAGTTTGGTTATAATAAGTTTTTTGTTCAGTTTTTTTTTTCCTAGGATTTCATTTCTGCTTTTGAAACTCATGAAAATTAAATGCTAAGTTCAGGTAGGTAAATTTAGACGATGCTGTGTGAGTAAAGTTTTCTTGAATTTTTGTGACATTTATTGGTCAATCCTGTAAAAGAAATTTTATTTCTTGATTTTGCATTTTCTTTTCCAGCCGTGCGGTTTCCTTTCTGTTTGGTTGCAGAGAAAATTGAGGAAATTAAATAAAATGTTGATTCTGATGTTCAATTTTGTTATGGTTTCCATGCATTTTTAAAACTCTGTTTATTTCTTTTTTCTTTTTTCCTGCCTTTGCTCGAGTCCAAAGGGATCGTAAAGGTCAAAAGTCTCGCTGTTTCTATTTTTGATTTTGTGGCCAGTGCAGTGTCTGTGTGAAATCACCATCCATCTGCACAAAGTGAAGCTCATGTGTCTTAAGCGTGATTTTAGGATCTTACTAAGTATATTTATTTATTTAATGTGTTTAGATCTTAGCAGAAGGTGTATCTGTTAAAAAGTATAAACCTGTATCATTTCTCAAATCTCAATCTCTTGTTTAAGCTTTAAGGCTTCACTTTCAACGTCTTAAGTTATTGGTAGAGCTGCTTTCCATTTCTATAAATTTTTTAATTGTTTCGTAGAAGGGTAATAATTTTGTTTATTGTGGATTAGTTGCTATTTTAAGGCACTTTTCTGCCCCATTTGTCTCTTTTTAGATGCTAGAAGTTGCTTTATAATTTTTTTTTATCCGGAGATCCATATAAATTAATTTACGTGAAATAGTGGCATAATTCTACATGGACAAGCAATAAATTCTGACTTTTCTTGGAATTTGGTTTATATAATGTTGAAAAAAGTGAATTGAAAATTTTCTATTATCCCCCTATAAAAATAATTAAGAACGATATGTCATAACATTGAAAGAACAAATCAGACAAATTGAATGAAACTTGCCGTTACAAATTGAATGAAACTTGCCGTTCTTCCTTCATGATTGACTTCTAGTAAGTTCATAAACATGTTACTGTAGTTTAATTTTCTGTTTGGGTTTAAATACTAGTTTTGTGAATGGCTGCATTGATATTAGCTTGCTCCCTTCTGTATACATTTCATAGAGCTGTGAACTCAGCTGTTGATCGGAGCCACCTATCAATGATAGCAATATATGAAGTCTTTTTTCATCCTGCAAACATTTGAAGGCAGAAATCAGTTTCTGATTGTGGTACTTTTAGATAAATTCTTTCTTGCCTGTCATTTTCTTAATTTCTCTTGATTTAAAGTAATAGTCGACTCAATTGTTTAGTTCAAGTATTTGTAAATTTTGATTGATGGACCAGTATGTAATTATCTCATGTGGATACAAATATTTACTGCTGCAGCCATTTCAAGCTGGACATTCACCATTTTCTGAATGTCTGAGATCATATTTCTTCTCTTTGCTGCTGTCTATCAATTTTGAGTATCCGTCTGTGAATATTGCTGACCCATCACTTAAGCACATAAGTTAACTGTTCAATAAGGGAGAGCTGCAATGCTTTATTGATTTCCATGATTATTTTATATTGTATGCTGCTTCTAAAATACGTCTTCATTTGGTCCATCATTGCAATACAGGTTGCTAACATAGTAATTGTCTGCACTGCAGGTACCTATAGCTGTCTTTTGCTGTGCTGGTAGTTTACATTTTCTTAAAGAAGTCTACCTGTCTCTATCAACATGAACAACTTTAAACTAGGGGTAGATGTGGTTAGTGCTCACAATCTTTTGCCGAAAGATGGGCAAGGTTCGTCCAATGCCTTTGTGGAGCTCTACTTTGACGGCCAGAGGTTTCGTACCACTATTAAAGAGAAAGACCTGAATCCTGTTTGGAATGAGAGCTTCTACTTCAACATCTCTGACCCTACTAACCTTCACTATCTTACTCTTGATGCCTATATCTACAATAATATCAGAGCTACCAATTCCAGATCTTTCCTTGGGAAGGTTTGTCTCAATGGGAATTCATTTGTTCCCTATTCTGATGCTGTTGTATTGCACTACCCCCTGGAAAAGCGTGGCATTTTCTCACGTGTAAGAGGAGAGCTTGGCCTGAAAGTTTATATCACTGATGACCCATCCATAAAATCCTCTACACCCCTTCCTGCAGTTGACCCCTTGCCAGCTAAGGATCCAGGTTTTACTCAAGGGCAGACTCATACAGTTCACCCTGTTCCAAATCCCATACCTCAAAATAGAGTTGATAGCAATACCTTTCATCACCTCCCTAACCCAAATCACCAGCAACCTCAACATCATTCTTCAGCTCCAGCAGTCACACATCATGTACCGAAGTATGTGGCTGATGAGATGAAAGCCGAAGCACAACCTTCAAAGTTGGTTCGGATGTACTCTGCATCTTCATCACAACCTATTGACTATGCTCTTAAAGAGACAAGCCCTCTTCTTGGTGGGGGAAGAGTTGTTGGTGGTCGTGTTATTCATGGTGACAAGACTGCAAGCACTTATGATCTTGTTGAACGGATGTTTTTTCTTTATGTAAGAGTAGTCAAGGCTCGTGAACTTCCTGCCAAGGATGTTACTGGAAGTCTTGATCCATTTGTTGAGGTAAAAATTGGAAACTACAAGGGAATTACAAAGCACTTTGAGAAAAAGCAAAATCCCGAGTGGAATCAAGTGTTTGCCTTTTCAAGGGAACGCATGCAAGCGTCTGTATTAGAAGTTGTGATTAAAGATAAGGATCTTCTTAAAGATGACTTTGTAGGCATTGTGAGGTTTGACATCAATGAGATTCCACTGCGAGTCCCACCTGATAGTCCTTTGGCTCCAGAATGGTATCGGCTTGAGGATAAGAAGGGAGAAAAGATCAAGGGAGAGCTGATGCTTGCTGTCTGGATTGGCACCCAAGCAGACGAGGCTTTTTCAGATGCATGGCATTCTGATGCAGCTATGCCTGTGGATAGTGTGCCAGCTGCCTCTGCAGTTATACGCTCGAAGGTGTATCATGCACCAAGGTTGTGGTATGTGCGTGTAAATGTTGTTGAGGCACAAGACTTGGTCCCAGCAGAGAAGAACCGTTTTCCAGATGTTTATGTTAAGGTACAGATTGGAAATCAGGTTTTCAAGACCAAGACATGTCAGGCTCGAACATTTAGTGCGTTTTGGAATGAGGATCTTTTATTTGTTGCAGCAGAACCCTTTGAAGATCACCTGGTCCTTTCAGTTGAGGATCGTGTAGGTCCTGGCAAAGATGAGATAATTGGAAGAGTCATCATACCATTGAGCTCTGTGGAGAAGCGTGCTGATGATCGAATAATTCATTCCCGTTGGTTTAACTTGGAAAAGCCTGTTGCTGTGGATGTAGATCAGCTAAAGAAAGAGAAATTCTCTAGTCGTATTCATCTTCGAGTCTGTCTAGATGGAGGATACCATGTTCTTGATGAGTCAACTCACTACAGTAGCGATCTCCGCCCCACAGCAAAACAACTATGGAGACCACCAATTGGGCTATTGGAACTAGGCATCTTAAATTCTGTAGGACTGCATCCAATGAAAACACGAGATGGAAGAGGTACATCAGATACATATTGTGTGGCAAAGTATGGGCACAAATGGGTTCGAACACGCACCATCATTGATAACCTGCACCCAAAATACAATGAGCAGTACACCTGGGAGGTCTTTGATCCAGCTACAGTTTTAACTGTTGGTGTATTTGACAACAGCCAGCTTGGGGAAAAGGGTTCAAATGGTAAGGACCTGAAGATTGGGAAGGTGCGGATCCGCATCTCTACTCTTGAAACTGGCCGTGTTTATACACACTCTTATCCATTGTTGGTTCTTCATCCTACTGGAGTTAAGAAGATGGGGGAATTACATTTGGCCATAAGATTTACATGCACATCTTTTGCCAACATGCTTTATCAATATTCAAAACCGCTATTACCTAAAATGCACTATATAAGGCCCTTTACTGTGATGCAGCTAGACTTGCTTCGTCACCAAGCTGTCAACATAGTAGCATTAAGGTTAGGTCGGGCAGAACCTCCACTGCGGAAGGAGGTAGTAGAATACATGTCAGATGTGGACTCGCACCTTTGGAGCATGCGCCGAAGCAAGGCCAATTTCTTTAGGCTAATGACAGTTTTCTCAGGATTATTTGCAGTTGGAAAGTGGTTTGGGGATATTTGCATGTGGAAGAATCCTATCACAACAGTGCTTGTTCATGTGCTCTACCTCATGCTTGCTTGCTTCCCGGAGCTCATTTTGCCCACTGTTTTTCTTTACATGTTTCTAATAGGGATATGGAATTTTCGGTATCGTCCTAGATACCCTCCCCATATGAACACGAAGATCTCCCAAGCTGAGACAGTGCATCCAGATGAGCTTGACGAGGAATTTGACACATTTCCAACAAGCAAGAGCCTAGAACTTGTTCGAATGAGATATGATAGGCTACGAAGCGTGGCTGGTAGGATTCAGACTGTTGTTGGTGATGTTGCTACTCAAGGAGAGCGGTTTCAGTCACTGTTAAGCTGGAGAGATCCGCGTGCTACTGCCATATTTATCATATTTTGCCTTGTAGCTGCACTGGTTTTGTTTGTGACACCATTTCAGGTGATAGCAGCTTTAGCAGGTTTCTTTGTTATGAGGCACCCAAGATTTCGTTACAGGACACCATCGGCACCCATCAACTTCTTCCGCCGGCTACCTGCTAGGACAGATAGTATGTTGTAAATTGGATATTGAATGTTTCAGGCTGGTGTACTAAAACTTGTAAGTGCTTCACTTGTGTTCTCCTTATTGTTGTTTCCCTATGTATTTCTTCCTTTTTAAGTATTAGCCATCAAAGTTGCAACTGCTAAGATCGTGAGTAATTTGTATCCGGCACATGTGGCCGCTCAGAAGTAGAATAAAGAGTTGTTAAATAGAATTATGTTTTATAAAATGTTATTTTCAAGAACAGGTCAACTTTTCAGTCTGTAGCAACTTTTAGACTAATCAAAATGCAAACAATTAATTTAGCCTTTTAGGATCTTTTTCTTTCAGGTGTTGTTCCATCGAGTTCAATAACGTACTTTTTACAAAAGAAAGCTTACTTTAGTTTTTAATTAGGCTCAATTTGGATATATGAGAAATTTGAAATGGAGTATTTATTTTTCACTTAATATACAAATTCAGATTTAACTTAATTTCGATATACAATTATCTAGCCTTTACTGACCTATAAAAAAGAGGATCATGATTTTAGATTGCTGGCATAACCCTCCACTAGCTAGCCACTAGTTGCCAACAATTAACTGAACCTAATGGCTATAAGTCAAAGTGCCTGATTTACTTGCTCATAGGAGACCAATTAAGGAGAAAACGTGCAGCTCCTAAGCCCAATATTAAATAAGAAAGTGCTATTCCTTGAAAAATTGAGAGAGAGATTAGGCTTGACAATTTTAAAACTCTTCATTGGCATATAAATCTTCAGGTAATGAAAGCCTTCTAAAAATTTATTAATTTTAAAATAAATATCAAATTAATAAATATTTAAGTTTGTTGATTAAATAAATATAAAAAATTATAAAAAATAATTTTCACACAAAAATATTATTTTAATTTAATTAAAAGCTCTTTCAATCCTAAGACTTATAAGATTATATATCGTGAATAGATTTCAAAAATTTCAGGAATCTAATATAGTAATTTATTCTGAAAATGAAATAAATTACCAAATTTACATAAATGAGAAAACAAATCAAACTAATTTAAATAAGAAAATAAATAAAAATTAATATAATACCTTAAATAGCACATAAAAATAAATTTTTTACCAAAATTAAATAAGAAAAATATAAAATATAAAAATACAAATATGAAAAAATATCAACTCTTGTTGGTCTCCGTCGTTCTCTTTAGGATAGAGAAAATTCGTCTTTGAATTTACAGTAATATTATCATAAAAAAAAATTTTAAATAAGAATTTCATATTGAATACACACGATTGTAAAATACTTATAAAAAATGTGAAACTTTTTAATTTTTCTTTTGATTCCCATCCAATTTGTCCAATAACTTTTAATATAAATTTCAATTAATTTTTTTCTGATGAATTGAGAATCAGATATATTAGAAAGATTAATGGAGAATAAATTTTCATAATAATATTATTCTCTCTTGTGAATTTATATTATAATCTGCTGCGATTTTTCAATATTATTATGATTCTCCATAGATGAAGGAACTATTATAATAGATAATTATATTTTTTCATCAGGATAATCATCTGGAGGTAAATCCCAATTAATAATTGACATTGTTTCTGAGACATGAAAATTAAATATTTGATATTTTAAAAGATCATTCATCTGTTATGTTAACTGTTTTATCATTTGTGTCATACGTTCCTTCGTATGATTCATCCGAATTATTGCGTCACGGTAATAAGCATTCTCTATAAGTATTGTGTGACATCCTCTCATTTGTGGCATAGTTATCAAGGAATAAACATAAATTTTGATACCAACTGATATAACGGAAACCTTTTAAGAATCTGTTGATTCTAAATGAATACTAAACTAATAGCCATCAAAATTTATTAATTCAAAATAATATCGAAAATTGGAAGAAAAAACTTTCACACAGAAATGTTATTTTAATTCAAATTAAAAATTGTTTCAACTCTAAGGTTTACATAACTATATATAAAAAATAACTTTCAGAAAACCCTATAAATTTAATATGATAATTTATACCCAAAAGAAAATAAATCACCATATTTATATAAATAATAAAATAAATCAAAACTATCTTAAATAGAAAAATACATAAATACTAATATAATATCTTAAATAACACTTAAAAATAAGTTTACTACTAAAATTAAATGAGAAAAATATAAAATATCAAAAATATCAAAATATAAATATAGAAAAATACAACTCTTGGTGGTCTCTATCATTCTTTCTAAGGTAGAGAAAATTTATCCTCGAATTTAACTCCATATATTTTTTCTTCTCATTTGAAAATATTTATAAATAATGTGAAACTTTCCAATTTTTCGTATGATTCACATCCAATCTGTATATTGACTTTCAATATATAACAGACTAATAGATATTAAAATTCATTGATGCAAAAAAATACTAAAAATTGAAAGAAATAATTTTCACACAGAAAAATTAATTTAATTCAATTAAAAACTATTTCAACTCTAAGGTTTATATAACTATGTATAGGAAATAACTTTTAGAAAACTATAGGATTCTAATATGGTAATTTATTTCGAAAAGAAAACAAATTATTAAATTTACATAATTAAGAAAACAAATTAAAACTAATATACTACCTTAAATAATATCTAAAAATAAGTTTCCTACCAAAATTAAATAAGGAAAATAAAAAATATAAAAAATACAAATATTACCAAATAAATGAGGAAAATAAAAAATACTAAAAAATACAAAATACAAATATAAAAAAAATAATAACTCTTGTTGGTCTCCATCACCAACTAACGTAACGAATCTGTCTATTGACTTTCAATATATAACAGACTAATATATATCAAAATTCGTTGATTCAAAAAAATACTAAAAATTGAAAGAAATAATTTTCACACAGAAAAATTACTTTAATTCAATTAAAAACTGTCTCAACTTTAAAGTTTATATAACTATATATAGAAAATAACTTTTAGAAAACTATAGGATTCTAATATGGTAATTTATTTTGAAAAGAAAACAAATCATTAAATTTACATAAATAAGAAAACAAATCAAAACTAATATACTACCTTAAATAACATCTAAAAATAAGTTTCCTACCAAAATTAAATAAGGAAAATAAAAAATATAAAAAAATACAAAATACAAATATTACCAAAATTAAATGTGGAAAATAAAAAATACCAAAAAATACAAAATACAAATATAAAAAAATAATAACTCTTGTTGGTCTCCATCACCAACTAACGTAGCGAAAGTCTTATAAGAGTCTGTTGATTCTAAATCAATGCAGACTAATAGGTATTAAAGTTCATTAATTTAAAAAAATAACGAAAATTAAAAAAAACAACTTTTATATAAAAAAATTATTTTAATTCAAACCAAAAGTTGTTTCAGCTCTAAAATTTATATAACTATATATAGAAAATATCATTCAGAAAATCTTAGAAGCTTAATATGATAATTTATTTTCAAAAAAAAAAATCACCAGATTTACATAAATAAGGAAATGAATTAAAATTAACTTAAATAGAAAAATAAATAAATATTAATATAATATTTTAAATAATACTTAAAAATAAATTTCCTATTAAAATTAAATAAAAAATATCAAAAATACAAAAATACAAATATGAAAAAATATCAAATTCATCACAAATACTTTTAAAGTCAAATTTCAGTTCTTTTATATTTCTTTTGACTCAGGAAATTATTAAAACAAGTAATTTTAAGTCAATTTATATACAATTCTTTCAATAATTAGATGGTTGGTAGCAGTGGTTCATGCGTAATCCAACTACTAATCTATTATATATAGAATTTACCTATTTGATTGGCCAAAAAATAAAAGCATTGACGTAATCATGGAATCTCATGAACCTATTTTCCAACTATAGCTTTTTTTTGCGTTAAATTCAAAATTATGAAGGTGCAAAAACGTGCATACAAATTAGACTTAACCATATTACGTGCAGCCAAGTTCAAGACAAGTACTTTGTTAGACAATGTAAGAAGCAACCACTCCCTACTAGAAAACCTCCTGTGAAGTGAAGCCATGGACAAAAAAACCTTCTTTCAAAACATGGCCATTTCTGTGTCCAGAAAGAAATCTAGACTATCCGAAAAGGAAGAAAGCAAAGAATCTTCTTCTTTATGTAATACAATTTTCTTCAAAGTTCTGTCTAAGATCCCAGCTTTGACTCTTCTTTTCATTCTTATCTTCCTATGGACCTCCACCACCACCATCATCTCCGGTAAAATTGTTCATGTTTGTATTTCGTCTCGGAAGCTTAACAATCTTTATTGCCTTTCTGCGGGTACCCAGCCTAACTTTGAAATCCCATTTTCAACCATCAACAGTAGTTCTACGAGTCCTAGCACCAATAGCATTATTAAAGAAATTAATTTCAGTTCAAGCACCAATGACAGTATCAAAGAAGTTGTTGAAGTTGCTAGTCTTAGCACCAACAACATCAAAGAGATTGCCAATGGTGTTGAAGAGGAACCAACTCTGGTAAATTTTGCTATAAATGACACCCGAACTCAAGACCTCACAAACTTAGAAACAACTCCAGAACCACTGAATGTGACAGATGGGATCAACACATCCAGAAATGAGGTGGTTGAATATGCCAAGAAGGTTGTTGAGGAGCAACTGCAATTACATCGATCATGGACTTCCAATACAAACCCTGCAGTTTGTGATGGAAGGGGGATATATGTTTATGATCTGCCATCAAAGTTCAATAAAGATTTGGTAGGTCAATGTGGAGATATGATTCCATGGACGAATTTCTGTAAATATTTTGATAACGGGGCTTTAGGTGAGCCTATGGAAAAACTTGGAACGGGTTGGTATCATACTCATCAGTACTCACTGGAACCAATATTCCATGCCAGAATTTTGAAACATCCATGCAGGGTTTACAATGAAAATGAAGCCAAGCTCTTTTATGTTCCTTACTATGGTGGATTAGACATCTTAAGATGGCATTTCAAGAATGTCTCTAATGATGTTAAAGACATTCTGGCATTGGAACTCTTGAAGTGGCTTCAGTCTAGAAAGCCTTGGGTTCAAAATTCTGGCAAGGATCATGTATTTGTTCTGGGAAAAATTTCCTGGGATTTCAGAAGAAAGATTGATTCTTCATGGGGAAATAGATTGTTGGAGCTAGAGCAAATGCAGAACCCAGTAAAGCTTTTGATTGAACGACAACCATGGGAAGTTAACGACATTGGAATTCCACATCCCACATACTTTCACCCCCATTCTGATAATGATATTGTTGCTTGGCAGCTAAAGATTATTCAAGCAACTCGAAAAATCCTAGTGAGTTTTGCTGGGGCAGCAAGGCCTGATCAACCTGAGAGCATAAGGTCAATATTGATCAATCAGTGCACTTCAGCTAATGATAAATGCCAATTTTTGAATTGCAGTTCAGGTAGCTGTAATAAACCTGAAACAATTGTAGAACTGTTTACAGAATCCGAATTCTGCTTACAGCCTCCTGGTGACAGCCCAACAAGAAAATCAGTATTTGATTCACTCGTTTCAGGTTGCATACCAATACTTTTCGACCCTTTCACAGCTTACTACCAGTATCCATGGCATTTACCTGAGGATCATGGCAAATATTCAGTGTTTATAGACATAGAAGAAGTAAGGCAAATGAAGGTGAATGTGGTTGAAAGGCTAATGAATGTTTCTGTAAAGGAAAGAGAGGATATGAGGAGGTATATAGTATATGAACTGTTACCCAGAATTGTATATGGGGATTCAAGTTCTCAGCTTGACAAGTTTCAGGACGCATTTTCTATTACAGTGAACAATCTGCTTGAAAGGGTAAACTTGCAATGAATTGCATAGCTGGGGTTGGCTGATAGATCTACACTTTTGTCCTCTTTTTTTTTTTTTTTTTTTTTTTTGTTTTTTTTTTTTTTTTTTTTTTTTTTTTTTTTTTTTTTTTTTTTTTTTTTTTTGGGTTTTTTTTTTTTGGGTTTTTTTTTTTTTTGGGTGGGTGTTGGTTTTTTTTTTTTTTTTTAATTTTTTTTTTCTTTTTTTTTTTTTTTTTTTTTTTTTTTTTTTTTTCCTGATTATTATTGTGGAGGGTGTAAGGGCCAATACCTTTTAAAATTGGGAGCTATCTTATATATATATATATATATATATATATATATATATATATATATATATATATATTTTGCATGAAACTAATTTACAAGTTCTAACTCAAATTGAGAATAATATTTTTCATATTATTATGAATTTCAATTTATTATGAATTTAAATTTTAATTGGAATGTACACCAGCATATAATTTAATGGTTTTATAGGATTTGGATAATAAATTAAATTTTTTCTCATATCGGGAAAGAATTAGATTTTAATTAAAATTTAATTAATAAAAAAAAATTAGACAATCCAATATTTATCAATAAATTATTATAAAATCTCTAAACAGAAATATAAGTAAATAAAAAACCTCAAATCCATTCCCAAATTAACAAAATGAGACATCAAGGCGAGCATGGTCCCTTCTTAATAATTCTAGATGCCAAAGCATAATCCATGACTCCATGTAAACATCACTAGCACATATTTTGATCATGATAAAAATCTTCTAGAAACTAAAATACAAGCTGTCACCTTATCAATCTTACAAGTGTGAACTTTTTTTTTTTCGATTTCGACTAAATTTTCAATCTGAATCTTATGAATTTATAATTTTTAAAATTAATATTAAAATTAAAAATTTATTAAATCAACGAGTTTTTAGTTTAATATTACTTCAATGATTTTTAAGTTAAAAACACTTAAGAGATTCTCGTAAAAAAAAAAAATTAAATTCAAATATTATAATAAAAAAATATATATTTATATATTAAAAAAAAAAAAAAAAAAAAAACTTAAACCTCACCCAGGCTTTAAGAGTTCAATTCCAAATTCGGAACTAAAAATCTTGATCTGTACATATTTTCCTATAATATGATGCTAGTTGCAAAACAATCCTGACCGTCAAACCATCGAGTTTGACACAAGATCATTTACCTTCTACGTGTCCTTTATTTTCCTCCACGCGTAAATTTGTCGTCTTCACAATCCTGTACACACGATATCTACTCCTCAATCCTCATCATCTACATCAAAATGAAAGATCGATTCATTTTCTGTTTATAAATTGGGGGCAATGCTCTTTTCTTCAATCCGCATTCTTCCTCTAAGAATTATCGGCATAGCATCTGCTTCTCTTTTTATCACAAAGAAATCATCTTTATTCAATTCCAAGCAAACCCATTTGCAATCTCTTCATAATTCACCACTTCCTTTGGTTTCTCACTCGATCAAAACAGGGTATTTAAGTCCTGTGCTCTGTTCTTTGAGATTCGATCATACAATGGCTACCCCATCCGAGCCTAAATCAGTTCATGACTTCACTGTTAAGGTATTCTTTTTTCATAGTTTTTTTTTTTCTGGGGTTTGTTTATTTTATTTCGTATCCGTGAAATCATCCATTTGACTTTGATTCAAAATTTCGAATCTTTTATTAAGAAATGGGTTTATTTGTTTATGTAATTTGCGTGGAATACATATTAGTTTTTGGCTTTGCTTAATTAAAGTCAAATCCCTTTCGAGTCTTTTGAGAACATAGATAAATGCATGCCCTAATTAAGAAATTGAATCCAAAATCATTTAGTTTTAAGGTTATTGAGGTGTTGATAACTATCTCTTGCTGTTAAAAAATTTATAGAGAATTGCTTTGATTGAGTAGGAAAATGGGTACTTTAACGTATGGAAGTTTTGTGTCATCTTTATGTATGTTAAATTTGTAGACTGTTTCTTTGGTTCATGTTAGTAGTGTTATAAGAGGCACATGTATTATAATCATCAAGGATAATATTGAACCATCCATTTCTACTGTTCTTTTTCTTCACTAATATGAACCAATGATAATTTTTTAAATGCTTCGTATTTTTCTATGCAGGATGCTAGGGGGAACGATGTTGATCTCAGCACTTACAAGGGAAAAGTGCTTTTGATTGTTAATGTTGCTTCACAATGGTATTCATTTCCTTCCTTTTCTTTATGGGAAGAGCTTGATGGCTTTCTAACAAAATGGCTGAAGTATCCTTTCCTACTGCTCATGTTTTGTGATTATAAAGCTGATTACTTATAATCTTTTTTTGTCAAGTGGCTTGACCGATTCGAACTACACTGAGCTGACTCAATTATACCAGAAATACAAGGATCAAGGTTTGTTTAAATAATTCTCTTACTGTTAATTTTTATGGGTATATATGCGTACCATATTCATCATGATCTACTTTAGTTGTGGAACATGTATACCTCTATATACTGTATAAGTTGGGCTACCCATGCTATCCTTTTGACTTCTTAATGTTTGAAGCTCAATAGTGATATGAAATTGCTCGATCACGGTCAATCATTCCCTGGCAATTTTCATTTTGATATTATGAATCCTGTTTAATCTTATTATTTGATTTTGTACTGATGTAGGTTTAGAGATTCTGGCTTTCCCATGCAATCAATTTGGATCTCAGGAGCCAGGGACCAATGAACAGATTGTGGAGTTTGCCTGTACTCGCTTCAAGGCTGAATATCCAATATTTGATAAGGTAGGAGCTGAAGTTTGAATTGCTGCACAATTTTACTATATATCGAACCACATTATCTTCCTAAATTTCCACATTATCTTTCTAAATTTCTTTTGGTTCAACGTTCTTGTTCTTGATTCTCTTGAATTTAGAAGACATTTTCATTGAGTTTGATATAAAAGTCAATAATATAATACTTTGGTTAATTCTTGGCTGGTACTCTTGGTAGGTTGATGTGAACGGAAACAATGCTGCTCCTCTTTACAAGTTCTTGAAGTCTAGTAAAGGTGGAACTTTTGGAGACAGCATCAAGTGGAATTTTTCCAAGTTCCTGGTTGATAAAGATGGCAATGTTGTGGACCGATATGCTCCCACCACTTCCCCTCTTAGCATCGAGGTGAATTTCGTTTGTGCTTTACATTCCTATATTCAGCTATATTATATTTAGACTTTAGATATTAGATGTTGATTAACTGATACTTATCACGGTTGATGTCTGATACCTTCTGCAGAAAGATGTGAAGAAACTGTTGGGGATTTCTTGATTGCTGAAGGCAGGCCATCAAATGGCGGAAAATAAATGAGCAGATCACCATGAATAAGCACTATGAAGTATAGAAGGATTCAACTCTTTATATGGTTTATTTCCCTTGTAGAAGATGCTAAGACGTGTTGTGAAGTAGATAGTGTGCTTCTCTTGTATCTATGATGCTTTCTGAGTTCTTGTGGTCTGCTCTTATATTTAAAAGTTTTATCAGGCAATCTATTTTTATGGTTTCTTTGTCATTCTCATTTCCTACACTGAATGTAGGGTCTTGAAAAGAAAAATACTTCCTAGTGGCTTCATTGTTGTGCCTTTGTACTCTAGCAGTAGAAATTTACAATCCAAGCCTACCAGGAAATAAATATATGGCAGTTGCTGCTACTTCTCCAAATAACCTTCCCACATGGAGAATTCCAAATCTAAAACCATATAATTTGAAATAAAATTTTTAATAAATTTTTAGATTTTGAGTCTTATTATTTATGCAGTCCATGATGCAAAAATTCTGATAATGTAAAATATGCCTCGAGTGATTGAGTAACCAATTTTCACCTAAATAGAACCTAATTCATGTGATCTTTGAAGGCGCTTGACAAAATTTTCGAACTTCAATGCTTCTGAGTTATGATCAATAATAGGATACCACACTCATCTATCTATTATAAAATAGAGTTAGAAAATAGCTTTGAGCTCACTATTTGATTTTTTTTTTATATAAATTTTGACTTTTTTTTATATAATTTTAAGTATTTAAAAATAAATATTAGATAATTAATATGATTTAATATGAAAATTCATGAATTTTTTAATATATTATTTTATAGGCAATAATATTATTTGAACAAATCAAGTAAAAATAAAAATAAAAATAACACTATAATAGAAATAAATAAGATATGATAATACTTTTGATGCATTTTAATTGCTATCATTTATGTTCTCTCATTTTTTTTACCTAATTTTATGATTTATAATTTAAATGTTTATATTAGTATAAAAAAATTAATAGAGAGATCGATTTATAAATTTATTAAAATAATAATAAATATTTATATAAAATATATTATTTTATATCTATATAATTTTTAAAATAATATTTATATATTTTTATTTTTTTATGAGCGAAGTGTAAGTTTTCGAGTTGTTAGTGGATTATAAGAAATAGCCAAATGAAACACTATTAGTAAGCTAATAATTCTTATGGTCAGACCATAACAAAACTTCTGATTTTAGTTATATATGAAAATTAATTTAATAGTATCATTTGAATTTTAAAAGAAGGCCAAAATATTAAGGATTCAAATCTTATTATATTAACCCTTAAAATAAAAAATACCATCAATCCAACGAGTAGAAGGGCCCTTCAAAACGGATTGAGGTGGTTCCTATATTTTTTTATATTGCAATCATTCATTAGTCTAATTTTAGATATCTAAAAATTTTTATAAAATTTTTTAAAAATTATAATTTGATAGTATTTCATATAATGAATCTAATGATATATTTTTTATATTAAATAAAAATTAAATGAATAAATAAAAATATATTATAAATATATTAAATTTAAATCGTTAAATATAATATATAAAATTTATAATGTATTTTTAGCTATTCATTTAATTTTTATTTAATATAAAAAAAATATGATTCAGTATTATTAAATTATAATTTTTAAAAATTTTTATAAAATTTTTTAGATATTTAAAATGGAGACCCTCAACCCCTTCAAAACGGATCAGAGAGTCAAAAGGATGAACATCTTTAAAAGTAAATCCACATAGAGCTAAACACGTGTGAGCATATTACAGTTCCAAAAGTCAATTAAGCAAATTACAGGATTTTTATTTATTGCGTTTTCTTCTTTCCCTTTCCCTTTCCTTCAGCTGTTCTCTTGTTTTGCTCTGTTACGAATTAGTCATCTCATTTGTCTAAAGTCCCTCGAATTCTCTATACCCTTTCCTTATTTAATGGCAACTCAACCCCCGAAGTACCCTGAATCAGTCTATGAATTTACTGTCAAGGTTAGTTTCTTGTTTAAAATTTGTTAACTTTCTTATCAGTTTATCAAGATTAAGTATTTTTCTTGGTTTTTTATGCTAATTCTTTCTGCTGTGCTTGCAATTCCAAAGAAAATATGACATTTTGTTCTCTAAATTAATGTTTTTTAATAGAATACTGACATAGGTTTCTTTGCTCTTTCAAGATTGACTGCTTATTGAAAACATCTTTCTTTGATGATTTTGGCAAGTATCAACCCATTCGAACATATTTAAATTTTTTATACTTTCTGTTTAGCTAAAATTAGCTTCTCTGTGCAAAATAATTTTATTTAATATGTTGCTTTCAATAAGGGATCAATGGCAGTAGAGAAAAGATTGCAAAAGAAGTATATAGATGAAGTTGGTGGCCTCATGCTTCAAGTTTTCTAGGTTTATAATATGATGCTGGAGAAACCCAGAAGGCTATTTTAAAATTTTTTTGTTCTCACTTGTCCTTTAAACTAGTAAAGATGCGTGTGAGATCATCATAATATGATTTGCAAGAAATGGAGTAGAAGCATCCACTCTATTCTTTCTTCTTAAGATTTGAAATTTCTATTTCTAATGCACTTTATGCTTGTACTACTTGAGCTAACACTGGGTAGGCTAAGCTATTCTACATCTGCAAACCTTTATTTTTACCTACTATATATCAACTACTTTTGAAGTCCATTTGTGCATCCATCAAATTTTTATGGTCTGTCTCTTCTTTTGCCCTGAACTGTGAGATAATACACATTGACACTTGGTTCAGGCACTTGTCTCTCTCTCCTTCATGAAGTAATGTGTATTTTTTTCTTTCTGAATTGCAGGATGCTAAAGGAAATGATGTAGATCTTAGCATTCTTAAGGGAAAAGTCTTATTAATTGTTAATGTTGCTTCAAAATGGTATTTCCATCTCTCTCTTTTTTTTTTTTTTTTTTTTTTCTACCATTTTATTTTATGTGGCCAAGTGTGAATTTTGTCTTTTTTTTTTTCTTTTTAAAAAAAATAAAATTGAGGCTATGCGATTGCATTTGGTATATATAATCTTAAACCTTATTTCATTTTTTAATCCTTCCTGCATATTTTTATTTCTTCTCTCACGCCCACCTACCAACTTTTGATTTTATCTGTCGGTGTTACTCATTGTTGGTTTATTGTACAGTGGAATGACCAACTCAAATTACACAGAGCTGAATCAGTTGTATGAGAAATACAAAGATCAAGGTTAGCAATTTAATGTTTGGCACCTCTAATTTCAGCAACCTTGAAAAGCTGTTTTCTAGATGCTTGAAAATTATTTATTTGGATGAGAGTGTCAAAGGCATCATTTTCTTGCTCATGAATCACAGATGTTTCCCATGTTCTCATCATGTTCAGACATACCTGTTTTTGTTTTTTCAAAGTTTTATTATTCCTTGTTTAGTACTGTCTGCATATGTGAGATGGTTGTTTTGTAGCATATTTGGAGCATATGAATTTTCATAAGAAAAATAAAATGGCAAATGGCAATGGCCTTTGTCATATCACCCCTTCAATTTGTATTCATCTTATTGCAGGCCTTGAAATATTGGCATTTCCATGCAATCAATTTGGTGAGGAGGAACCAGGAAATAGTGATGAGATTTCAGAGTTCGTCTGCACTCGCTTTAAATCAGAATTTCCCATCTTTGACAAGGTAAAAGTCAGATTTATTGAAGTTTATACTCAATTGTGAATATAGGCTTACATTGTTTCTAGACTCTTTTAGCAAGACTCTATTTGTTGCATTGTACTCTCATATAGACGAGGCTTGATTGCAGCATTACTCATAAATGAAACTCACATCCACTAGATAAGGTAGAGCAAATGCCTGAGGCCTTAAATACATAGCCTATAATAATTGCTTAGTGAAACACTCATTATCCTGTAGGTAGCCTCATTTTTCCCTTCTTATTTTCAGCTCAATCTTTGCAATTGTCTGTGGCAATGATATTGGCAGGGTTTTTAGCCGTTAATTGATAGAAGTAGATTTGCATCCTCCCTTGCTTTGTGACTCCTCCCATGTAAGATCAAATTAAGAAAAATCACAATTGGCAATTTTATGGAATGTATGACTGTGATACTTTGTGGCATTAACAATTGACGATGATAATATTTCAAGATAATTATTGACAGCTGGTTTTGGTTACATGGCTTTGGCCGATAGCTTCCGAAAATTAGATTTGATTATTTTAATGTGATTGTGAAAGAGTGTGTTCTAATCATCTTTCTTCTTTGTCCATATTAGAATTAAACTAAGGTGAAATGGCAGTCTTGTGGAATTAACAGGTTCCATCCTTGTTAATTTTAACATATTACCAATGGTTGCTTTTGTTTGAATGAATCTGGCTGTTTATTTAGCATTTGAAATTTAAGAACGCGAATTGTGCAGCATTGTATGCTAACCAGCAAACCATCCTTGCTTTTTTGGTATTTAGATTGAAGTGAATGGCGAAAATGCTTCTTCACTGTACAAATTCCTAAAGTCAGGTAAATGGGGGATATTTGGTGATGATATTCAATGGAACTTTGCCAAATTCCTTGTCAATAAGGATGGAAAAGTTGTTGATCGTTACTACCCTACCACATCTCCTCTGAGTATCGAGGTAAAAGTGCAATTAACCCACTTTTGAAGCATGTCTAGCTAGATCTTTAAGTTGGTATCGTTTACATTCATATCTGTCAGTATATGGTCAGAAAATGGTTATTGTATTATGTAATTCTGAAAATCTTTTTTTACATTACTGCAGCATGACATAAAGAAACTGTTGGGGGTCTCATGAAGTGCTGGGATGTAAGCCATGCATCTGGGTCCATTGAAATATCAGAGCAAAGGATGCATAATCACCTTATGTGGACGTCGGTGTGCCTTAGAGACTTGTTATTGTCTATAATAATAATATATGGAACATAAAAATGTTGCTAGATGAAGTTCTAAACTCCTTTCCTTTTGCTTTTTGGTTGAAAATCAAGTATTTACCGTTTGTCGTTGCCTTCTAATTGCAGTTTGATTGTAAAGTTGATCTTCTGCTTTGGTTACTCCGAATGTCTGTTTCCCTATCAGGCAGAATGTTCAAATATACAGTAAAACCCCAATAAACTCATGAAATTAATCGAAAAAAATATATTAATTAATCGATAAATTAATAATTTATTAATATAAAAATAATATTTATAATTTAATAAATATATAATTACTAATTTTATAATTAATTCAATATAAATTAAATGAAAAAATATGAATTAAATGAAAAAAATACATATATAATTACTTAAATTTAAAATATTTTTTAGTCATATTTTAATTAACGCCTTTAAATTTTTAAATATATGTATATATATATGTAAATTTTTTTATATATGCTCCAAAATTCTTAAATATACATGTATATATATATATGTAAATTTTTTAATTCATCTCTTAAAAAATTACTATATAATTAATAGCACTAAAATTTTATGTAAGTTGCCTCTAAAAAAAATTACATATAATTTATAGTACTAAAATTTTCTATTAATTTAACTTTGGCTCTTAATAAAACTTTTTGATTTCATCTCTAATTTTATATATATAATATTGATAATTTATTAATTTATAATATAAATGAGAATTATGTAAATATTTTTAAAAAGTATTATCTTATTAATTTTTTGAAATTATTAATTTAACTTATTAGCTTAAATAGAAATTATATAAAATTATTATATAATACAAATTATTAATTTATTGAATATTAATTTACCGAGGTTTTACTATACCTCAAATATCTTTAATAAAGAATACATTGCTCCTTTTCATTTTTTGAAATGCAAAAATGACTATGATATTAATAACTCTCTGTTAACACTCTCTTTATATATTTTTTGTATTAAAAATATTGTAATTGAATATGGCTTCTATATTTTTCATCAAATTCTAGAAAAATACTCAATTTGATAAATATAAAAATTTGAATTTCTTTTAATAGTCTAACTAATATTTTTTTAATATTTGAATATTTAAAAAAAATTCAAATTGTAATATTTAATAAATTAAATTTTTTTAAAATTTATTAAAAAAGTGAAGAGATAAAATTTGTTAAATGTAAAAATTATATTTTTAATATATATATATATATGCATAAAAGTGTTAATCATAGTACATATTAAAATATTTCAAAATATTTTTTATTGAATGATAATAAGTTTTTTTTAAAAATATAAATCAAATAAAAATATTAAAAAAGCAAAAAATGTGATGTAATATATGATATAAACTATGTTTAATTATTTATTATTTTAATTATATAAAAAAATAAAAATTTTAAATTTAATTATTTTAAATTAAAATTATTTAAAAAATATATTATAACTAATTTAAAAATGATTAAAGTGCTAAGGGATTATATATATATATTTAGAGATATAAAGAGGTAGAGAGTTATCAGAGAGTAAAACTAAGAGGCATGATAAATCATTTTTGTAACGTCAAATTTATTTTTGTATCTTTAAAAATGAAAAGGAATGATTTGTTCTTTAAACTAAATATGAATGATATATTTGAACATTTTCTCATTTATATATGTAACATATGATAAATATTGAAAAAAAATTTAGAATCTAATCACCACATCATTAATAATGATGATCAAATATGTTAAATAATAATTAAACTGATATGTCAAAATATTATTAATTAATTTATAGTATGACATAGTGAATTAAATTTATTTAAAAATTTCTCCAAATATTAATGTATGCTGGAAATATATATATATATATATATATATATATATATATATAGTTTTTGTCCTTCATGTAGAAGAATTATCAATGCCAACAAAAACTAGGAAATGCCAATTTGGAAAAATAATTGTAATGGCATCTGCAACAGACTTTTATAAATGTAAATTGAGATTTAATTCAGAAGACAAAGAATGATTATTCTCATTCTACTTTCATTTGATGCATCACTGATGAATATAATACATCTATGTTCCACTTGAACAATCTTATTAACACTATTTTTTCAACCAGGAAGTCTGAAATGTTCAACACTTTATTGAGACACAAAAAATAACATTTATAAATGGAATTCAAGCATCAGATCAGGTGACATTCATCCATCCCCAGCCATCACTACTTTCTTTAATACCTAAAGCCTTCCAAACTGCTTTCGAGGCATCAACAATATTATTCGGACATGGTGGCTGGTAACCATGCTCTTCATCACATCCCATGGTAGAGTCACATTCATCCACCACCATAGCTTCTAACACTTCTTCCATTCCCATTAACTGTAATATAATGGTGGCATCTTTTCTTGTTATTGAACCATCCGGTCGACAATGCCACCACCGGTGTGTTATCACTATGGTACTTACCATCACATTACGATGGTCCCCCGCCGTCTCCACCCTCCTCGAAACTATTGATGGTTAAAGTCGCTTTTGTATGCTTGGTCACCGGCGGCGAACATTTATAGGTTGTGTAAGACTTGCCTGCCTCACAGCAATCAGCACCATTACTATCATTTGGAGGATTCTCTCCCTTCACTCTCCCACTTGGCTCGCACTTCTGTGCATCAACCATTACAGTAGCTGCAACAAGAATAAACAAGACTAGGAAAAAAGTAAATGTAATTTGAATTTGCTTCATTTTTGTTGGTAATTGAGATTATTTGAGTATGTAGAGAAGATGCTTAAACTGCGCCCATAAATAGAAAGATTGAAGGCTAAAAGAGTAAATCTTGAACTGAAATTACAAGAAATGATTTTAACAAATGTAGCAGTGTCAAATGATTCAAATTCATTCAATTTTCATGAAATTAAATATAGCAGTGTCAACAGTAACAAGGAGAGTTAGTGAACTCTTCACTTGGAAATTAAATTAAGGTAGTTGATAAAATTGTCATGATTTTAACAAATGCCTGTTGTGCATCTCTTCACTTTCTGTTAAAAAATATGGTCTGGTACAAATTTTAATTTTTTTTTTAATTTTATAATTCGTTTGAACGATAAAAATTTAAATATTAAATTTAAATTTGGGTCAAATTTTTTATTTAAGCATTAAAATTGAATGAATTTAAATTTAATTCAAATATTTAACAAAATTTAATAGTTCAAAAACTTAATATGTCCAATATTCTTTTTTTAATCATAAATTTTAAATTCACTATTTTCATTTTTAACCTAAAATCTCTATTTTTTTAAAATTTAAATTTTAAAATTCCAAATTCATTATATTTTCTAACTAAGAAATTTATAAATTTATAAATTTTAAATTATATATTTAAAATCTAAATTTAAAATTCAAATTCATACCTAGTAAATTCATAATTGAAGATAAAAATAACAGGATCCTCCGTACTATGCCTCATTGTTATTCATACTTGACCTAAAATAAGATTGGATTTTCCTTCTTACGCATAAAATTCATTTTTGGATTATAAAATAAAGGATATTTATCAATCAATCTTCGAAATACAAATTGGAATTTATTTGGAAGGTAAAATCAGTTTCATTTTATGTTCTCAACTTTGAAGCATTGCACTTAGAAGCAATGCATGAACAGTCTTATTGATACTGCCTTATAATTCAAACCAACTTATCGAGGCAGTTCTATATCTTAACAAACAAAAGAAATAAGGAAATAAATCAAGCATCGGACCAAGAAATATCCATCACCGTATCTATCATCACTTTCTTTAACACCTAAAGCTTTCCAAACCGCTTCGAAGCATCAACAACATTGTTTCTGCAAGGAGCTTGGTAACTATGGTCAGCATCACACCCTTTAGTAGAGTCACATTCATCAACTATCAAAGCTTTCACGCTTCTTCCATTTCCTCTAATAGTAATGTAATTAAGGCATCTCTTTTTGTTATTGAACCATCCGGTTGATAATGCCACTACTGGTGTGTTATTACTATGGTACTTGCCATCACATTCTGATGGGCCACCACCATCTCCATCTTTCTCAAAATCATTGATAATTGAAGTTGCTTTTGCATGCTTAGAAACAGGTGGTGAACACTTGTAAATGGTGTAGTATTTGTCTGCCTCACAACAATCAGCTCCATTATCTTTATTGCATTCATTATTTGGAGGTTTCTTTCCCTTCACTTTGCCACTTGGTTTGCACTTTTGTGTTTCAACATTGTCAGTGATTAATGGGAGATTTCATCATTTTCTGGATGGATGTATAGGTCACGAATATTGCTTAACTAGAGTTAATTAAAATGAAGAAAAGATGCATAAATGGTGGGGTATAAATAGAACGAGGACCCGAAAAAGGACATCCATGGTAAAAGCTTGAGCTGAAATTACAAGAAGATTACCTTATTGGCTTTGTGAATAAGGCAATGTTTTATGGACGGATTACAACTTGCAAGGTAATCAACCATGGGATGCAAGTAATGCTTACAATGTGGGTCACTGGGTATTTGCGTTGAGATATTTTATTGTCACATGTAAGATACAAAGATTCATAGGGTCCCATAGAATCTTAACTCTTTAGAAATGGCACTTGCAAACAACAGGGTAAAAGCTGGAACCTTGTTGGTTGCAATCCTTAACTGCCTCCTCGTCTCATAAATCCAATGAAGACATAGGTGGCAAGGTCTCACCATACGTAATTTATTTGGCATTATATGTTTATGAAATGATCCCTAGGAAGATTCAATTGGAAAAGTAATGCACTCCGGGAATCTTGAGAAAATGGCACTTCCATGGGGAAGAGCGGGAGGGCCTTCAAGCTGATTTTAAAGACTACGAAGAATGAAAGACAAGCTTGGTGCAAGTGAAGCACCAAACTTGGTCTTTGCTTAATTCATGTTTTTGCCAACACAAGTAACATTCAGGGCAAATCTCTTGCCTAACACCTCCATAGGATACTATAGAAATGGAGAAATGGTTAAATCAAATATAAAATGAGAGGCTTCTCTGGAACAGGAATTATAGTTTCTTCATACTACAGATTAATGTACTTTGGCCCCCCAAATTACCATAAAAAATTTTCAACAGGTTTCTATTGCAACTTTGCAGTCTTAAAATGGTGACTTCTGCTACAAACTACGTTAGCACAAACACATCGAACATGGTCCCTTAGAAGGGAAACAAGGGGAAACCCCAAAATGTTCAACATTATCACAGATTCAGTACATATACAACAACAGATATGTACAAATTTTTTTGCCATGTGTCTGTTGCAGCAGTCATCCTCTCATCAGGTCAATATCGCAGTGAGGGTTTCTAAGGTCAACTGACCGTGAAACAGGCCAAACATGCATTGGAGACGGAGTGAAATTTTGAGGAGGTAAATTTGTCGGGATAGTCAATTTTGCAGGAGCTGATTTTTCACCAGGATGGGATGCAGAATCCTTAATAATTTTGGGACGACCAACCTGTCTATCCTTGATTTTAGAAACACCATGTACAAAACTACATGCCACCACCTGCAGCAAGCAAAACTCACTTTTCATTTTATTATCATTAACCTACACATGCATTCGCTAATAGACATGCATAAAAAGGAAAAGAAATATCCCTTGGAAAATTGCAGAAGGAGCTCAGCCATTGATAATTTCTTAATCATCCCATGAAATTGTCAGAACACTCGTGAGAAAAATCACAAATTTCAATATCGTGTGACCTGAATAGTGTGACTTTTGAGCATTCCAAATTATCCACAAAGTTTGATCAAGTAAATAACAAACAATGCAACACGTGTGAGGGAATTAATGTATTATTTCCAGCATAGATTTTGTATTCCATTCAACGATTTAATATCTGGGTTTAATTCCCTTACAACTCAAGATCTAAACAGCAACTAAAATGAAGGAGAATTTCAGAAAAGTCATGTGTTATAGTGCTTTGACACTTTAGTATCAAGGCATTTGGTGTCATTTTGAGCACCATGAAATCTAATCCATTATTATTTCAGTATAATTTTTTCACTGATATCATTAATGACCTATATGGCACTCGTGCATACACAAAGTGACAATTAGTTTTGAGTGTCATCAATGGGTACAATACCAACATGGATGATCACAGGCATTACACTAGGACCATGTACCAACATGGATGATCACAGGCATTACACTAGGACCATGTACCTTTCTGTAAAAATCAAATAAAATGAGATTTAACCATGACAAAAAAGTATTAGAAAATAAATATGTTTTTTAGGCAGATTATAAATATCTTAATAAAACATCTGATACCATATAATCAGTTATTTATGCCATAGCAGTTCAAAAGTACAAGCTTAACAATATCTGTCAAAAAGATAAAAAATCAATAATGGATTAAATCTCATGGTACTAAATGACGTGAAAATTCTTCTCGCTTTCAGGTGTTAAAATATGAAATCAGAAGCTACTTTCCTGAAGTTTTTGCCACTAATAAATTCCACATAATGCATAATAGGAAGCTCATGTTTATGTATTTTCAATGATGTTAGAGACCAGAGCCAGGTGTTTTAATATAGATAAATTGATAAACGAGTGTTAAAAAAACAATTAGGAATCCAAATGGTACCTGAACTGGGCCTGCTGCAATTAGCATTCCAATCGCACCACCAATGACATGACCATCAGGACTAGAAAGGGAAGCACTAATACCACCAGTTCGATTGCGAGGGCCACCATCTTCAGCAACCAGGTAAGAACCAGACAAGCATAATATCTCAAAACGGCCCTACACAAGCCAAATATATCAAATAAGTTTCTTCTAAACTACTCAATTGTAATCAGAATAATATGTAGGCCAAGGCAATGGGAGAAATGATAATCCAAGCAATTGAGATTTTAAAGCATTGATGCTGGTTAAAGGATATAGCAAATTCAAGTTTGTCATTTCACTAGATGCAGCTTGTCATGATAGTTCATTTTCATCTAATCCATTTAATAAGGAAAAAAATGCAAAAGGACAGAGGAAGGAAAACAAGACGACAGGATAATTAATGGGTTGTTTGGGATTGAATTTGGACCTGCTTTTCAAAATATAGCTTTTCTCAAACCATGATTTTCTAAGATCTAAATAAAGCAAACACAATTTAGCAAAACAAGTTTAAACACAATGCCAAACGCACACTAAAATGCTTAGGGAAAAATAGGGGTGAAACAGCAATATATTGCTGAGATTTAGTTTTCAAGAAATGGCATATTTTCTTTTCTTTTTGACAGCACAACAGCTGGGGTGTTTTGAAAGAGAGCTATAGTTTCAAACTGTCTCTAACAGCATAATCAAAGGTAATGTCCCTCTCTATATTCTAACAACTATAACCTCTCATCATGAGAGATAAAAATGGTGAATCGAATGACCAGTGTGGCCTCTCGTGGAAAACAAAACGGTATAATATGGTAAATCCAAAAAACCAGTGCAGCCTTTCAAAAGCTAGCGATAGTCTGAACATGATGCAACTGCCTATCACTATTTTAGATTTTCAGCACAACTAATTAATAATGAACTTGACATCTTCAGAAGCTCACTTCAGCTGAATCATGAACCCCAGCAGATGCCAATCCTCAACAAAGCATGACAGTGTCTTGAAAAAATTCATTCACTCAATAACCCTATGTTCTGTATCATGTGCTTCAAAGCCCAATTTTGAAATCTGGCTCATGTTACATATCCTATTAAACAATCCAGCATAGAGGATTATGATACTCACAAATTGGTGAGAGAATCCTACTTAAAGCTTCATATTGATCCCAATATTACTAAATACTTAGTATACACATTACTAAAATATCCTCAATATTGGGGATAAACTGGCTGAAAATAGCCAAAATAGTCATGCATATTTGTTTTCAAAGACAACACTACCACGTGTGTGCGTGCGCGCGCGCTGTGTGAATATATATACACTCATGTTGAACTATAGTAAAGAGATCAACATTGAAATCTTCAATCCATGATACAGATTGATGTTTCCATGTTCTCATACCAAGAAAATACTTAGGGTCCGTTTGGGGACAAGAATTGGAATTGGAATTGGAATTGGAATTGAGAATTTCAATTCCAATTTTAATTCTCTAGAATTAGAATTCTATTGAAATTATAATTCTAACGTTTGTTTCGCATAAAAAATTGAAATTGAAATTAAATAAAAAATTAGCGACAATGAAAGTGACAGTGGAGTTGGAAGAAGTGGTAGACCACCGGTAGAGGTGGTGATGGACCATCGGCGATGATGGTCCGGCGAATCATCGCCGGCTGGCGAACCACCGTCGCCAGCGGTGGTGGACCACAGTCGCCGGTGGTAGGGCTGGAGGTGGAGATGGCGGTGGTGTTGGTGTTGGGAGCGGCGGTGGGAGATAATTGTAGTGGTGATTATGAAATTGTAATTCTTATGGGTTGAGAATGCAATTGTGGAATTGGTTTTTTAGTTATATTACAATTCCACAGAATTGTAGTTAGAATTCCAATTCTAATTTTAGATAGCTGCCAAACACTGGAATTGGGAATTCCAATTCCAATTCCAATTTCAACTCCAATTCCAGAATCTATAAACAGACTCTTAAAGACATTGACATTAGAATCAGAATCCAGAACCCATAGCTGATCTATCTAATCCAAATATCAGCAACAAAATATGAACTCAGTTACCTAATTGTAAACACAGACTGAAACTAAACTTGGGCACCAGGTACATCATATACCCAACCACATCCCACATTCAAGCTCCAAATCTTAAAACAAAGGCTCAGATGACAGTTTTCAAGTAAGACCATCCAAGGTTTTTTTCACATAGTGCTGCACTCCAACTTCACATTCATTTCAGTATCTTACTGCACCATAGTTTACCAGATTCCTTCATTTTGTTATAAATATATATATATATATATATATATATATATATATATATATATATTGACAAATCATTAGAACCATGTCATCCATTGTTTAACATTTGTTCAGCTTCAGAACTACCTCTTAACTCATTTCATTCATTTCCTGGTTCTAAATGCACTAATTACACCTCAATGCCATATTAAAAACTATTACATTAATTAGACATAGTTCAAACACCTCAACTCAATTACTTTTAACAACTAACTAAATAACGACTTAACAATATGAACAAGCAAGAAATGCTGAAATTCAACAGTATTTTAAGGGATATGCAATCAAACCAGCAAAAACGATCAATTAATACACGATTTTGAACATGCAAAGTTTCCCATGAAAAGTCTCCAGGCAAGAAAAGAAGTAACAGTTAAATCCAAATTTCAGAATAAAAAAATTCTACATAACAGGGAAGATAATTAATTAAAGAAATATTTTAATGACGAAAAATATGAAAAATTATTTGATTTTGTTAACCTCAAATGTGATAGTGGGCCCCGAAGATGCCGACTGGCGTAGTGTTACTGAAGAAACAGTACCAGTTCCAGACAAAACGCAAAGTGCCCTTGGCCTCTGTTGGGAAAATGATAGTATTCTTGAAACAATATCCTGCAAAGAGACTGGTAAAAGTTAAAATCAACTTGCTTTTGGAAAATGATCCAACTGCATATGTGGCAATGTGTGCCTAAGCGTGTACCCAAGTATCCCCATCTCAAAATCCATTTCCTATTTGAACCATCTATGCAGTTAACCATCATGTTGAACTGATTGCAGTAGCAATCAATCATGTAACAGGAAAATTACAACTGAAAGTATTTAGAAGGCAAACATGCCAGAAAAGATAAAGCACAAGTCTAATTGTCATTGCATTACCTTTGACACTCTGAAAGTGAAAAGGATAAAACCTAATGGACTCTACTCAATCCATTTAAACAAACTACAAAATTCAAAAAAGCAAAAACGGAGCCTAAAATGTGTTTTTGTGAAGAGGAATGATATAAGTTCATATTGTATCTATTGGTGCCAGTAACAGTCGTACTGAATGGACACATTTATAAATGTACTGAATCTTGATCGCAAAAACACATCATCCTACTCCAATGTACAATAAACAAGAACTGCAGGACAAATCATACCTCTCCAGCTCCAATGTGGATCACATGTGGTGAAAAGGCTACTCCAGCAGAAGTATTCATCCAGTCGCCTAGCAAAATCAATTAAGCGCATAAGAAAAATTATAAAAATAATAATAAAAACACACAGTTCTCATGTTCATTTAAAGGGGAAAAGAGAATCAAATTTGTTAACAACTACTGGGTGCTAAAGAAGCTCGGGTACAAAAAGAGAGTGTAACTAAAATTTTATGACAAGTCAGCGTCTTTTCCCATTCCTGTATCTCCACTGAAAACAATTAAGACAGAGAACGCAATATAAGTTAACTTCGAGATAAAATATCACCATTTAAATAAAACGTGCTTACAAAACTTCTATCCTACTTATACAGTCATTCTTAAATCCAACTTTAAACCAAGAGGAACTTGGTATAATAACTTCTGGAGTGGAAAAACGGAAGAAAATGAAAAAATGGATACAGGCATACAGTTTTCAATGAATGCGCTCCAGAAATCACGATTACAATATAAAAGCATTGAAAATCAAATACCCTGTAACGCAAACAATGACTTAGAAACACATCAAATTACCACTTAACATTGGGCAAGTACAAGATCACCAACAGGAGATGCATAGTAGCTGGTGACCTTCAAAACAATTACCAAACTTACATTAAACATAGCACAAAAGTTATATACCATGTCCAAAAGGAACACTCACCAAGAAGAGCCAATTGTTGCTTCCTCCCAGACCCAGGTGGGCGCCCTCTGCCTCTTTTAGGGGTCAATGGATCCTGCACTGAAGAAGGCTTAGGCTTTACTGGCATGGAAGACAATCCGAGAGAAACCTGCCCATCTGGAGCATATTTCCGAGGCCTCCCCCGCTTCTTCTTCACTGGCTCTCCCATTGGCACCCCCGAGGGCATAGCTATGTTAATGCCATGACCAAAATTGGCATTTGATGGCTCTAAAGAAAATGTTGGCCCAGATGAACCTGGCCTGGCATTGGATTGAGGTGGTAAATTAGGATTTGGCAAGGGTCTGAACCCAGGTGGGAGATGAAATTGACCAGCTTGTGATCCAGACCCAGACCCACCAACCCCAGCTCCTCTATGAATATAATATGGTGTTGACCCACTAGCTAATGCCATGGCTTCTCTTCCATCCATGCATTTACTTAGAGCAATAATGCAAGATCACAACAGTACAAGATCACTTCTTTCTATTCCCTATCTTCCTTGGTTGGGCCAAAGATTATCTTTAAACTGCCCTTTTTTACCCTAACTTCTAAACCGAACCAAAGGTTAAACAAATTAAACGGAGTATAGACCCAAAAGGAGAGTTCATGAAAAGGGTTTTGCAAGGGTTTTTCTCTTAAATAGAGGAAATGCTACAAAAACAACAAGAATTTCAAATTTTCAGCTTGAAAAAATTGAAAAGAGATCAGTAAATGAAGACCTTTTTAGCCCTAAATCTTCCAAACATGAACATGGGAATTTCAGAACAAGGGTTTTAAAGGGGTTTTCCTCTGTGTATAGAGAATCAAACCAACCAGAAAGAAATCCAGCATAAATCCCACGGAAAAAGGAGAAAAAAAATGATGTTAAACAGCAAGAAGTACCATCTTCACCAACCCACAAAAGAAAATTCTATTGAAAATAAATGTGAAGGAGAATCAAGAAAACCAGAGCAGCGATACAGACCAATAAACTTAAAAAACAAAAACTGAAACTTTGCCACAACACCAAGCAAAAACGAAAAAGAAAACCCTAGATTATTTTTCAAATCTAGGGTTTTGAAACGAAAATTGCAGGAGCTGGTAAAGAAAAAGAAAGCATAGAAAAGACAAGGACAGAGAGAGAAAATGAATTGAAGATACATGCATATGTGAGGTTTTGAATTAAAGGTTCCAAGTAAAGACCTTTCCTTTTGTTTCTTTATTGTTTAGTAGTCAGGAGGGTGTAAGTGTACGTGTTGTTAGTATTTTGACTAGTGAGTGTAAGTGAGTGGACACTGTGACAGTGTGGTGTCCTACCGATTTCATTTGGTATATCTTTCCTGTTTCATATTTTTTACTTGTGTCATGTTATTAACTAAAAAATTTTAACTATTAAAATATTAAAAAAAAAAAGTGATGTGAGAATATATAAATATATAAAACAGGAAATTGAATGCCAAAAAAACCTTACCCTAAAATGTCCTCATCAGATTTTACCCTTTCTTAGGGCAGTGAGCCCTTATTTTATTTAAGTTTTTTCTTTCTCTTTCTATACAAGTTGGGTTTTGATCTAACGCTTTAGTTTTGCTTTAGTTTTTACTGTTTCTATTTTCATGTAAACTTAGAGAAATGGGAGATAAACCAACAAAATAATGTTCTAGTAGGGAAAGGGCTGGAAATAAGAGCAAGTCTTACCTGTGTATATAAATTTAATGAAATAAAAATATATAAAAAAATAAACAAGTCATATTAATTAATATAATTATTATTTTTTAATTTGAGATATAAAATAAGTCTACATATTTATTTATCTGAAAATAATATAAAATATTATTAAATTAAATTAAATATATAAAAAGAAAGGGCAAGCGATGTTACTTAGGAAAACGTTTGCCTAGAAAAAAGAAAGTGACAATTGATTACCAACTTGTCTGATCAGTGATGGCTATGGACATGTTACATGTTGATTTAACATGTAGAGTTGTGAAAGGCCCATCATTTTTAGGCCCAATCTCTATTTTCTTTTTATTTTTTATTTTCTTGAATAATTAAAAATAATAAAGATTAAATCATGAAAGAGATTCAAAGGTTTTTTTTTTTTTTAAGGGAAGAAAGAGATTCTCAATTAAAGAAATCTGATATTTCTTTTTAAATAAGTAATAATTATATTTTATCATTAAATTAAAATATTAGTTTGATAATTAAAAAATAAAAAGTGTTCTAATAAAATAAAGAAAAAATTAAGACTCAAGACTCATTCCTATAAATTGAAAAGACCAATCATTCCTATAAATTGAAAAGACTAACTAAATTATGTTATGTATTTGATTAAAGATATATTATATTCCTTTAGTGTCCCACTTAGATTTGATATTAGATAAAGCCACTATTAATGTTCCATTTCATCCACTTTATCGTCTTGAGTTATTTAAAGTAGTTATAAACTTAAAATCATGTCATTTTGTTGAGTTTTAATTAAAAATAAATAAATATACATGTAAAAACAGAAAAAATAAATAAATAAAATTGACTTGTAACCTTAGAGCAAACTGCATAACATGACAAGAATAACACTGATGTATGATTGTATGTACAATAATGTCTTCAAGTGGAAAACTGGTTGTTTCCTATAATCTACCAGTTTCTTAGTGTCTCCAAGTTCCTTCCTTTTTTATTGCTAATCATTATGTGAAACAGAAAAGATTTTTCTACTTGCTTGATTGTGTTCCAACTACTAGATTACAGGGTCCACATTAAATTCATGTTATAATACTCAGAATTCAAATCCCCACAAATTGCACAGCAGAGGAAAATGAAATAGAAAAATAAAATAAGAATCATCCATTTTGTTTATTAGTTTGTTAAGATGTGTATCCACAAAGAGTATCACCATCTTCTGTTCTGCCAGATTACTGCAACCAATACATAGTCAATTTTGCAGATCACCATTTTTACTGATCCTTACGTTTTCTTACTAAGCTAATGACGTACAGAGAAAAAATAAAAATAAAAACATCCATCTACTTCGGGCAGTCTGGTGGGGACTCTACAAGAAGTATCTTCTGGCAAAAAATAACAAGGATTATATCAGTTATAGGAACTTGATGACTAAAAATATGTAAACCGCATATTTGCTCTTTTGCATGTACTAAAGATCCTATTGTTGTTGATTGAGAAATGCAGCAGCACTATCATAAGTGGTCATTCAGTGGGACTTTGCAACTGACTTTGTGATGCAATGTCAATGAAACCTCTCTCTTTACTACTTGGATAAATAAACACTTACATTCATTTCAAACTCATTCTGATGCCTCTGATTTCAACTTCCTGTTAACATAATCCAGATACTCCTGCCAAGTATCAGCAAGTTAAGGCCAAGTTCAGAATTGATTAATATTAAAAAGAAAACACATATCTTATATCTATGTTGAAACTCAAGAAAAGTTTAACTTTTGTTATGCTATAAATTGACTTGAATGTCCAAAAAGAATGTCCACGAGTTGTTCCTCTTTTTTGCCAAGTATATAGGTACAAATGGCTCAAGTGTTTACAAATAACTGATATCCCACGGAAAAGGCATTAGCCAATGTGTTTCTAGGTTCATAATATTTCTACCAAAAAAAAAAATAGGTTGATAATATCATAATAATTTACACAACCACGTTATTATATTGAGACAAAATTAGTGGATTAGATTTGCAAAGGATAGACTAGAAGAATTGAAGAAAGATACCTGAAGTATCCCAACAGCTGCAAACTTGTCAACTATTGTTTTTGCTTGAATATGATGCATATTTAAAGGCTTTACTAGTAATTCCACATTCTGCAAACATCAATGATATCAAATTTTATATTATTTGTATCATGAATGCAGGATGCTTTTTCTTCTTTTCTTTTCTTTTCTTTAGTTCATGAGAGAGCCAGGTTTATGAAGTTCTGAAGTAAGAAATCAACTAGTGCGGTAATAAATGGCTATAATTAGTTTTTTCAAATTTTCTTTGACCAAGTAGTGTCGGCTGAGTTCTAACAGCTTCCCAAAAAAGATGAATCCCTCAATATGCTTATGTTAAAAATGCCACATTGAGCTGAACCCTTAATTTTCCAATCGGCTTAGCAATAAGCAATCACCTTTGATGTAAAGCATTCATCCCAGTACGTGTATTTTAAACCTTCAAGTTTCTCTGTTTTACAGAGCTCATCAACGAAAAGCTTCACTTGCACAGCCTAATAAAAGATGAAACAAAAATAAGATGAGAATAAGAAGAGGGAGAGATTGTATTGATGGCAAAAAAAAAAATTGAAAACACACATCAGGAGCACTTCGCTGTCTGTTGAAAGGGTAGCCAACAACAAATCCCGATAGGGAAAGCTCAGATATCTGCATATAGATAGGAATAGATGTATTTCAAACTTAATGATGGATCAAACTTAACAGATAATATACACACCAAAAATTTTCTAACTATAGTATTATGTCAGTCTTTCAATGGTTTCCAAGGAGAAAGCTTGCAAATGGGTAGCCATCAACAAAAGCATTGCAGAGCTAAAGGATGTAGCTAGATCAAAAAGTGGTAAAAAAAATTGATTAAATAGTCTAAAAGGTAGCATATGCTAATAGAGCAAGACGATTGCCAGAGTTTGAAAATTATCAAAGTTTTACCCAACTTCATAATTTTTTAAAAGTCTAAGGTTCTTCCAGGGAAATCGCACACAGTGAAGGTGAAGTTAATTAGTTAATATAAGCTAAGTTAAAAACCAAGGACAAAGGACAAACAAAAGCAAATATTTGCGATAAGAACATTTGAAGGGCCAGAATGGGCCATCCCATAATCTATTAGCAATGCAAGCCAGACAAAGAGTCAACAAAAACAGCTAAAGATGACAACTTGAAGAATCACCAAACCCATTTATTCATAGGATGCTCTAAATTCTTTTAATGCCACCAACTCTTCACCTTCAAAATCTAAAACTGATACTAATTGTTTGAATTTCATGCCACCAATCATAAAGAAGAGGACAGACAAGAAAAAAGAAATAGACAGAAATGACAAACTCACCAGCCTTTGGAAATCACCAGCCATCAAATCCATGTTTGATTTTTTCCTTAACAGAACACTGAAAAACAATTGAAAACGATCAAAATTATTAAGCTAAGTAAAATCATAAACATATAATAAAAAAAGAAATCAAATCAGATGAATGATTATTCAGATCAAACCTTAGAGGTGATGCGATTTTATTATTACGGTCCGAGATAGCTAATCCGACATATTTGTCACCAACGTCCAAGCCAAGCAATCGCCCTCGCTTTTTAGCTTTTGTTTTCATCAAGTCTTGGAACAATGTCAGTGGCTTTACATACTTCATCTATTAACCGCAGACCAATAAGACGAAAACTATTACGCTTAATTACTCAGATAATGCATTAGAATGAAAATGTTAAACACACAAAACGAGATTTCATTGTGACATTTGAACAAACATTTGGTGAACAGAAGTTTGAGGACCAAATCAACAAAGAAAGAGTCGAAGAGTGATTTCAATAAACCTTGGTTGATCAGAAATTGGTGGGTGGGTTCGATTAACTGCTTGGACCATTCACAAGCATGGCAGTTGAGAGATACACAGAGAACACTGCAACCATAGCACCATTATAGCTAAAAGGAGCTTTGTTTTTAGGGCAGAAATCTAATCCAAGACACAGAAACGCACCGTTTAAGTTTTCCAAACCGCCGTGGCTTTTTCTCTCCGTCTCTGCACTGCACTCGATCGAGCCAGAAGAGGAACCGGAATTTAAAACGGGTCGTCGTCTTAAAACATCTTCTTGAATAAATGAATAACCATTCTTTCATTTTAATTTCAACTAAGGAACTGTGGCTGGAGAAACGACACGTCGTTAGAGTACGCACCTCGCACAATAAATTTAGATATTTATTTATATGAAATAATTATTTTATAAAATAATAAAATATTTAATTTCAAACTTTGGTTAAAATCTAAAATATGTAAATTTTATTAAATATGATCAACATTTTTATAAATTTTAAGAGTAAAAAGCATCTATTTCAATAAGTCTAATTTCATTCTCATGCTTTACAATTTGCCCCATTAAACTATTCTTCTTACATCCTGTTTGTCAAACATTTTTATTGTGTCAAAATACATAATCAAGTGATTATCCCAAATTAATTGACATCAACTTTATTCCATTCAATTAAAAACGCAGTTAAAGAAAGATGTAAAACTATTAGTCTCTCTCACACAGTCCTAGATACTACTTTCAAGAACAATAATTCAAAGGTGAATTCGCTCGCTGGCTGGCTGATATGGCTTAAAAACAAAAAAACTCCTGATGGATATGATAATTGACTTCCACAAGGGCACACCAGTTTCAGTAACATTCACGTTCAACATGCACCCCAGCCTAAGATTTACTTCCTTAATTTCACTAAGTTACTATGAAATTTGAGAGAGACTGACATAATCCTACTCTTGTACAGTGTATTCACTACGACTTTAATCTGGACAACTGCTAGACTAACAAACTCTCTGCTTCAGAAATTGAGGCTACCTATTACCTATGCATAACAACCCACTAATACTAGCTGTACAAGAAAATTTCTCGATAGTACGTATATTATTCACTATTCTTTGTAGTTTCAGAATTCTCTTCATTCTTGGGCTTGCCAAACGATTTCTGGGTTTCCAAAACAGGTATAAATGGTTCACTAGCCTTCTTAATGACCTCAACTGCCTTCTCAAGTTCACGGGGACTGACCAGCTTCTTCTCGACCTCTTCAAATTTGGCAGTCGCCCAGGGAGCAGTACATACAATTCTAGCAGAACTTGATCCATCTATTGTCAGCATGGATGCTTCATCTCTCGATGAATACCAGGAATTGCCACAGGCAGTACACTCAAGCTGAAATCAAAAAAATTAGAATTCCAGTAAACTTAGCCTTCAATGTCATTCAATATCATACAACTAAATGGTTTAAGAACAACTAAATTTCCGTAATCAAGATCAGTAAAAATTATATCCATACGGTTTTCTAATTCAATGCAAGACCAGACAAAAAATTCGCCAACATGAACAGTAATAAAGTGGTTGCAGTTCAGATTATTAAGCCACTTATGCATTAAAACAAGACTTTGAATGGCTTTAATATCTATAGTTCAGAATATGGATCCGGGATGCATAATGTGTGGTACTTCCTGCTAATAAAAGGTATTGTTGACAATATGGTAAAAAAGATACAAGATGACAATCTCAACACATTAAAACTAAGGATGCGTAGAATGTAGAAGAAAGTAGGCAAGAACCTGGTAGAATGTAGAAGAAAGTAGGCAAGAACCTGATAGCGATCTCCATGTCCCGCTTGGATGATGTCCCTAACACCAACTTTGAATTCATTGCATCTTGAGCAACAAGCATCTGTCATCTGCTACATCAGCAAAAGATCAGACAGTGAGCACGAGCACATATCTATTTGCATAACTAACAAGCTATCTAAAATCCCAAGGTAAACCAAAAATGGCAAGTGACCTGCATGCATGCTGATTCCTCAGGCACCTTTGGTGCTGTCTCCTCAGTTGTCATTCCCTCCTGAAATTGCATTAACCATTCAGACATTTTTCCACTTGACCAACTCACGAGGCATTCCAAAGAAGAAAAAAAAACTTTGCGGGATACAAACAAAATTCCTACCTTCAATTCATTAGGTAACATATTTAGAATTTTTGAAGTTTCCATCTCTCCATTAAGAAGACATCAGGCCAGCAGTGCAGTATTCTGCCAAGAAGAGAAAAATATTTAGGGATACAAAGCCAACATCTTAAGTAACATATCATAATTTTTCAAGCTAGCATAGCAATAACTGTTCTACTTTTTGTTTCAATCAATCAAACTGCATTTTGTTCTTTGATCCTAATCACATGCCTGCAGATAGGTAAGCAACAAATTCACCAAAATAAAGAAAACAAAATAAGTAAATAACAGCAGCACCAAAGCATATACATCACTTAACAGGAATCAAACAAGACAGAACAAAAGTAAAAACTAGCTACAAAAAATCTAAACATCTACAAGCCCCAAAAGTGAGAAGATGTAGTTTCATGGAAGCCAAAGCCATAAGAAAAAATAATAATAAAATCCTCCAAGTCCATTTTTAACAACAAAACAGGATTCTCAACTCCCTAAAATGTTTTACAGTCATTCTTTGATGAGAATGTCCACAGCACACACAAGCATACCATCCTCCTCCAATAAGATAGGTCGACTATAACACCCTATCACTCCTACTTCAATGCTTTGTTTATTTTGTTACAAATTTTTCTTTCAGATCAAAACATACAATTTGCTTTTCATCTAATGAACAAACAATATAAAGTTTACATTATCTAAAATATGCAAGTAACAATCTGTTTTTCTGTTCTCTTCTACAAGCTTTAAAGTATTAATTCATGGTCCCACATCATCACTCATGACTGCACATCAATTCTGAGTTCCTTTCCTCTTCCTCCATCCTCCTACCCCGCCCCCCAAAATATATTAAAAAAAAAAATTCTCCAATCCACACCACGAAAGCCTTTGCCTCAAGACAGCACAAAATGGAAGAGAACAATTTTCTATAGAACCAAACCCAACTAGTTTGGAATTAAGTGAGCAAATGAATGCAAAAGTAAGGAAAAAAATTGGAAAAACCATGTATGCACCATCAGATGGACTAACCTTCAGGTTGAAAACCAGCTGACACATCTTTTGGTTATATTTCTGAAAATCAGCGGAAAGAGCTTCATGTGAGGCCTTTTCAAGAGCACTTACTGCAGGAACAGCAGCATCTGGCCAGCAAAAGGTTTTGCTGCTCTGTCAAATCCAACAATAGATAACATTAGAACCAAAGAACAATATAATTTACAAAGTTCAGTTTCTAATGTCCATCACTATCAATAAAGTTTCATTTAAAAACCAGAATTCTGATAGTATATTCCAACAATAGATGCACAACCACTACATACTTCAGGATTCTTTTCTTGAGATAAATTTGCAGTGCCCTTCTGCTCTTTTTCATGATCAACAGCATCAGCACTGCCATTCACTTTCTCATCATCACATATGCCATCGGGAGAACTGCACGCATACTGAACACATTGGAGAAGCCTCTCCAACCATTTGTCACGATGGGTATCTCCAGTTAGAGCATCAAACTTCTCTAAGATTGCATAGTACTCTGAGGCATTTCCCATATAACTTCCTGGTGTTTCAGCTCTTAAATTCTCAGGCCTGGTAGTTTCATCTTCCTCCATCGAAACATCAAGAGGAGTAATATTCTTTTTCCTAAGAGTTCTTTTAACCTTTGACTGATCTTCTGGTTCAGCAGCATTTTCTTCAGTTTCAATGTCAGGAAGGTCTCCCAGACGTGATAAAGTTTTCTGAACAAGAATTTCATGTTGCTTATTATCTTCATAATCCTTATCAGTTAGCTTCCAAAGCTTCCGCTCCACAGTATCATAAACTTTCTCGACAATAAAACCAGGATGTTGTTTGCGAATTGGCAGTTGCTTGTGAATAGGGACAAAATGCACCACACACTTATGCATAACAGATTCTGCTGGAACCTCATCACGATGGAAACTATAGGACAGTTCCCGAGTATCACGTGACTGCCAGCTTCCACCACCTTTTCTTTCTTCCTCTTCAGGGCGATAAAATCACTGTCCAGTGACCATCATACTACCTTCTTTCGTCTGAGTAATATCCTATCAACGGGATAACAATTCCTTTAGAAACAAGTAAACTGATAGTGGAAATGATTTTACAAACTATTATCATCCAATAGGTATTATGGTTTCAGACTTTCAGCCACTTACTGAAACTAATATCAAATTTTTTTTCGCTTTTTGGAGACAAGAAGCAAAACAGATTTTCTGCCATCACAAGGAAAAGATAGATCAACAACTTTATGCCTTCTTGAAAAGCAGATCAAACATACTTCTTGGAGTGAAGCAGCATATTGGAGAAAAGATATTGTACTGCATTACCAGACATACATTAAATAAATGATGAAAACTATATGAATTGCTTCACATGAGTGGACTTCAACAAATCTTTTCCACTCCAGAAACCATATGAATTACATAAATTTTGATGAAAACCTTAACCGATATCATGACCCCAAGTCCCAGGTAAAAAAAAAAAAAAGGAGCCAGAGAGCATGTATACAAGATTCAAGAATCCTCGACCAGAGACAGACACAACATCACAAAAGATGCTCAAACTCAAAGTCTCAAACTCAACTTAGAGCCTTAATCTCAAAATCAACATCATAAAAGACGCTAATTTAACAAAATGATGTCATTCAGCAGAACTTGGAGAGAGAAAATCAGGTGAACATAGAGAACCTGTAAAGAACTGCAATCAATGTCCAAGATTTAGCCAGTAGTTGGAGATGGAAAAAAGGAAAAGAAGATCAGGGTGCGGGGGGTGGAGAGGAGGAGAGGAAAAGAAAAGAGCAGGAGCAATAGATGCATCTTTACTGACAGGGGAGCTTCCCATAATCTTGCAACTAAATGATAGCTGAATCCCAATTCAAAAAATAGCCTTATAATCAAATCCAAGTTGATTAGGAATCCTAATAACTGATTTGTAGGAGGTTGAAACTGTGCCATCATTTTGTTAGATTTTAACTTTATTTGCTTTAAATAAGTGTATTCATGATCCTGTTGAGCCGACAAAACCAAGTGTCACGGATAACAAGTTTGACCTCCCAAAAAAAAATAGTTGATTATCAATTAAAAGACTACACCATAGATCACTGAACTCCAATCAAGCCTGTTATCAAGATGAGCATTATGCACAACTACCACTAAAAGAACATTATGATGCATATATGCATGAAATCACTAGTCTGCTTCACCATTAGACCATGCAATGTCAAACAAAAATAATGCTAAAGAAGTGTCGAGGCAAAGCAGTTCAAAACACTTCTAATTTGAATACCTTGGAATGAATAGAATGTCTGCCATCAACAGACACAGCCAAGAAAAAGAAGCTATAGAAATTCTGTAGAACACCATAAAGCAGGTCCATGCAGTTACCTTGATAATTGCCACATAAGGTTTTTGCTTTTTATCTTCGGGAACTAAAAGTACAGGATCCTCCTACAGAACAACAAAGGAAACAATTATTATGGTGATGGAGTACAAAATAAGAGAATTCGTAACTATTTTATTTTCTTAGTCTAGAAACGACTATTTGATACTATGAAACAATAAATAACCAAGTTCATTTGTTTGCTTAACTAGTCAGAGCAATCATAAAGTTAAATGCTTGTCAAAACTGAACCCAAAAATGTTAAAAGAATCAAATAGCTTGTAACCAATACCAAATTCAACTAAACACAAAACCCTAATTGCACCAATAAAATTAAACAATGAACTTACAAGATCGTATCGGTTTCCATCAAACTCAAAAGCCTCGTAATGGCTCCTCCGTCCTCTTCCCTTACCAGAAAACTTAACTGGTTCACCAACCGGCTTCGCATCTTCCTGAGGAGCATCTTCCTCGTCTTCGAAATCCTCTTCTGATTCCGGCTCCACTGCTTTCCCTCTCCTAGTTTTCTTCTTCGCTTTCCCTCCTCTCACTTTCTCTTGGTCTTCATCCTCTTCTTCTTCTCGAAGCTTCATTTTCTTCCTCTTTCTCTGGTTCTCTTCCGACTTCGCCGACAAGCCAGTTTTCGGCGGAGGAGGTGGCGCTTCGTCTTCGTCGTCGCTGGTGGACACCTGCTTAAATCTACGGTTTCCCATTTCGTAATTTTTCGTTTCGGTTGTTCCTTTGGCAAGGCAATAACAGAGGCTCCAGTACTACAGTCTATAGGTGATGAATAAAATTGGCGGTGCACTGGAGATTACGAAACAGGCCTGGAATGGATACAATTACAGATATGCCATTATAGTTAATGATCGAAACGACGCCGCTTAACAGCTCGAAAGGCATATATCCTTCTGTTTCTCTATCGTCCCTTCCGCTATTGCTCACCAATCGTTCGACAAAATTCCTAAGCGAACCTCAATAACATGGGCAAGAAAGGAGGCACCAAAAGGCCACAAGTCGCGCCATCACTGTCTCACAGTTCAATCTCGCTGAGACAAGAATCAACAGGCAAAGCACCAACTAAAGGCGCCTCTCGCAATCCAAAGTCTTTTTTGAAACTCGAGCACTTGCAAAATCTAGCCGTATGGGCAAGTGGAGAAGCTTCAATCCCTTCTCTCGGTGCATTTTTCGGGCGCCAATTTGCCGCTACAGGAGAGATTTTGGGAGTTCAATCTGAATCTTCTGTAATTCCTTGCCAGAGGTTTGTCGGCTAAATTTTCAATTTTACAAAAATTTGTTGATTGATTGGGATTTTATTTGTTTTCGAGTATTCTACTTGGATTATTTTCTGATTATTCGTCAGTGAACAATTTCATCTGCTATTTGCAAACATGTGTTATTGCTTAAAATTTTAATGGGCTTCAAAGATAAAATAGAATTCTAAGCCGTCCCTAATGCAAGTTTAAATCTTTAGCATGCACGCCATGGATGGATGTGGTAAATTTAATTAAGAATGTTGAAAATTTTGAACTTGCATAAGTTTGTTTGACCTAACATCTGTCTAGGTTGTGGTGTAAACATTGCAGAGTGAACCCTTTTAAGGTTCTGTTCGGACCATGGTCGACCTTCACTCATAGTTGAATTTTGCTGCATCAGTCTAAGTTGTTAAACAGTTTCTCATTTGCTAGCAGTATCCTAGCTTTCTTCTGTGCATCAAAATGAATTTCTCATTGATTTCTGCACAGCTTTTGAGCCTGATTCCATGCATTTAAACTCTCGCAAGAGTAAAAGATAGTGCTTGAAATAGCTTTCTTCCCTGTGCATAGATTCTGAAGTAATAACTATGTTGATTCATTTATTTTTTTTCATGCTTAGCTAACAAGAGATTGTGATGATTATTTAATCATTACATACGGTAGATACAAAATAAAATGTATATGTAATTATTTAAGTTCATAGTACTGGATGTCTCATTTTGGTTTCAGATTTGGAGGGGCATGCATTACACTTATTGCCCTTGTTGTTGCCTTCACAAGGGTAATTGTTGACTGCATCATGTGTTCGTGGAGTTAATAATCAAGATCTATGATTTTAGCTTGACCTCTGCTGTTTTCCTCATTTGCCTTCTTCTTATGATTGATAAGAATGCTTGAATCTGATTGTATATCCACTGTTTTGCAGATGTGAGACAATTCTTCAACCTGGCTTTAACTGCACAGTACGTATTCAGAAGACTCGAATGAGGGCAAGGCGTAGGCACAAGAAACCTAATTCTTCAATGCAGAATAATGTGGTTTACAAGTGCCACTTTTGTTCGCATTGGAATCTAAAGAGAGGAACTCCAAAAGGCCATATGAAAGAAATATGCCCCTCTAAGGCAAAGCCAAAGCCATCTGCCAAATCAGAACCTTCCAAGTCCATGCCTCAGAAGTCTGCCAGCTTGGAGAAAGTCACAAGAAGCAAGGATGAGATGATTAGGATAGACAAGATAGCTTTGCCCCCAATACCTGCATATACTTCCATCACAAGTAGTCCAGCAACTCCATCGGCGAGAAGTGGAACTACTTTATTGGACGCAAAGAGAAGAAATAGAAATAGATCAGCATTGAAGAAATCAGAAGAATCTGAAAGCAATAATGCTGCAGAAGATGGCGAAACAACTGTCAGTGTTTCGAGTAAAAGAAAGAGAAAGTCTTGGACAAGCCTGAAGGAAATTGCTGAAAGTACTCGAAGTGTCACTAATTTGACAATACCATTTTCAATATAAATTGGTAAATCATAAGTATGTTTTAAGAGAACTGAGAAGATCTCAAGTTGATGTTTGATTGTGGCATCAAAAATATCAATTGTTATTTAGAGAGAATGTATTTTTAGATGAAAAGAGATTGAAAAGCTGTAATTTTAAGTTTTGGTCATTAGAGAAGGTTTGATTTGTCTCTCATAATTGGCTAATCTTAAGTTTGGTTTTTCACTCTTGTCAAGGAGTTGAATCTTCTTCTTTTCTTTTCTTTTTTATTCTTATATTTTCTTATTGTTATCAAATTATTGAATATTGTTCTTTTCTATATATATTTAAGGTTATCATCTTCTTTCAAATTTAATATTTTTTCTTGGCATTTCTAATCAGATTATATTTTGTCTATCAGTTGATTGACTTTTTCTTTATTTATTTATTCTTAGATTAATTATATTATGATTTACAGCTTCTAAGTTCTGTTTGATTGTAATATTATTTAAAACAACGAGATTAAGTTTACATTTATATAAATTTGGATGTCTTCTTTTAAAGTATATATGTAAAATTTTCTTATATATGTATCTAATATCAAATTTATTATTATTTCCGCTCTAAAATAAAGGTTATAATTTTTTTTTTAAGATGTCTAAATTTAATTATCATATTTTCTAATTTAAATTTCATTTTATTTTAAATTAATGATAATGTCTTAATTAAAAATTAATTAATAAATATAAAATATGAGAAAATTAAGAAAGTGGATAGTGATTAAAATAATTAATGAGTTAAAATAATAAATGAATTAGGAATACTAAAATAAATAATAAAAAATTAATAATCGTATATTTTACACTTAGGGCATTTATTTTGAAACGAAGTAAATATTTTTTATCTTTAAACACTGTTTGAAAACTCATACATTATATTTTTTATATTTTTTAATGAGAATATTCTCAAATAAATTTATATGATATTATATATTTCTCAAATTAATTTAATTTAAATTTAAATGGAATAGCTAAAACTGAATTAAGGATTTAATATGATTAACCAATTCTAAAATATTCGATGAACCTAGACAATTCATTCCAATTAAATAAAAAAAAAGAACCTAGACACTTGACTATTCTTCTTTTTCCCCCTTCGTTTTCATTGCCATTGCCTTTTGTCAAATTCAAATTGGACTGTTTTTAATTTGTCACAACTGGTCTGAGTTTCTAATTGGACAAATATTGACATTTATATTCGTTCTCATATGCGGTGCTGTCCCATGTTTTGGTTATTGATAATAATTAGAAACAACTAATTACTTAATTAGTAAATAATTATACTTTTGTATTTTATTGTGTTGCAGTAAAATCTAGATAAATTAATAATTTTATTATATAATAATTTTTTACAGTTTTAATTTAAATTAATAAATTAAATTAATATTTAATCAATTAATAACTTTTTTAATTAATAGTATTCATAAATTCAAATCATATTAATTTATATAGATTTTATTATATGTGATTTTATTTATAAAGCTATAGCATAAAATAAGAAAAAAAAAAACACTACTACTTCTTTATTAAGAAGTCAATGATTAATTAATGCCTAATTAATAATTATGCATAACTCAATTTTGCTTCTCTTTTACTTAAAAGGCAAAGAACCAATTTTCACAATGCTCCCTTTGAAGATCTCAAAATGGAGTTAGGCAGAAGAATAAGAAAAAGATAAATTAAGAGAATTCTTCATTGTCCATATACACTTGACATTATTTAATTATAAGTAATAAAATAATATACAAAACATTATAATCAGATGAGGTTTTATTAGACCTTATCCATACACATCTTGTTTTCATCACCCAACCCTTGATTTCCTACTTAATTAATTTAATTTGTGGGTTTTTAATTAATTATTTCCAACCTTAATATATGGAAACAATACATTTGATTTTATTTGTTTATATTTATATCCAACATTAAAGCACCATATAATAACATTTAAAATATGCAACAATTCAACTTTGAATAGTCATTTCCTCAAAAACCGGCACGTGTACTTATTGCCGGTCACTTTCGCCGGCACCACCGGTCTCATTTAAGGCGTGTTATTATAAACCACAAATACGAAGAAAAACTCACACGTTTCCTTCTTCAAGAAACTTAAATCACAGAGAAGAGATTCAGTTATCCCTTCTGCGAAGAATCTAGTTTCTCCGTCTCTCTCTCTCTCTCTCTCATCTCAGCCGTCGAATCTTTTTATCTAACGGTTTATAATTACTGTCCAGGTTCTTCGCTACCTCTCTTTCTCTTCTCTGTGTATAGAATATAGATACATAGTTTCTATTTTTATGCAGCTTTCCTCAATCTATTAGCCTGTAATTTTTGTTATTTTTGTTGGGTATTTGCTGTATATATTATTTTTACTTCTGGGTTTATTTTATTTTTTTATAGGTTTTATAGCTGTTTATATTACTTATTTGGGGTTTTAGATTGCTGGGTTAATGGGTTATGCTTAGTGTGGTGGTTTCTTTATAATCAACTTGGGGTTTTTGTTTTTACAAGACTGTTTTATTCGTTCCCTTTAGGGTTTACCAAGAATATTCCAGACCCGAGCTATATTCTTGTATTGTTTTCATGTTCATGTGTGTAATTTTCAGTTAGGTAGGGCTCATTGTTGATTGAATTATAAAAGGTTGGATTGGAAATTTGTTCAAGCTTACAAGAAGTGAAAAGGGTCTTTGGAATTAGGTTTGTTGAGCTAGATTTGTGGTTTGTTTGTGCTGTATTCACTTGGACAACATGGCAGACTCGATTGCAGCTACATCTCTTGTTGGGTATAGACCCATGTGTAGGGGATTTTCTGTCAAGGATAATTCATCCAGAAGGAAATCTTCCAGTAACTGTCGACTCCTAGGATCGGAATTTACTGGCAGAAGGGTTGTCTGTTTATCTCAGAGATTGAAAGTTGATAGATTAATGAACATATCAATTAAGGCACTTGCAATGGAGTTGACAAAAGAGGCATATTCATATAGAGAAGAGGAGAGAATACCACGTACATGGAGTTACCGTCCTGACAGTAGTGGCGATCGAAAACCAGGTTTATGGCCACCAGAGAACAGAGCAGATAACCCTTCATTGCATAACCCCTTGCTTCGACAAGAAAGGATGGGTTGTGGCTGGTTGGGAGCCATATTTGAGTGGGAGGGTGTTATAATTGAGGATAATCCTGATCTTGAGAAGCAAGCCTGGCTTGCTCTTTCTCAAGAAGAAGGAAAATCTGCTCCTCCAGCTTTTATTTTAAGACGGATAGAAGGGATGAAGAATGAGCAAGCAATTTCTGAAGTTCTGTGTTGGTCAAGAGACTCAGTGGAACTGAGAAGAATGGCTGCTAGGAAGGAAGAAATTTACCAAGCTTTGCAAGGTGGGATATATAGATTACGATCTGGCTCAAAAGAGTTTGTGAATGTGTTGATGCATTACAAGATACCAATGGCATTGATATCTACACGTCCAAGGAAGACCCTTGAGACTGCAATTGGAAGCATTGGGATCGAAGGGTATTTCAGTGCTATTGTAGCAGCAGAAGATGTTCACAGGGGGAAGCCTGATCCAGAGATGTTTGTTTATGCAGCACAGCTTCTAAACTTTATTCCAGAACGGTGTATTGTGTTTGGGAACTCCAATCAGACTGTGGAGGCTGCCCATGATGTTCGGATGAAGTGTGTGGCTGTTGCTAGCAAACATCCAGTGTACGAACTCAGTGCTGCAGATTTGGTGGTGAGGCACCTAGATGAGCTTTCAATTGTTGATTTGAAGAACCTTGCTGATATTGAATCACCAGAATTCGGATCTCTTGAACCAGAGATGGAACTGGAAGAGGAAGAGGAAGAGGAAGAGGATCGACCAACCTCTGTGGGAGTTGATGATATTTTCTGGTGACTCTAATGAATTGTACAGTTGCTTTGCAATTTATAAATTCTTATTGACAATAGTCCTATTATATCTGCTGTAACATCATTGCAAACCATTATACCCCTTGTTTATGAGGGGAAACAAGGAAAAAATTGGTGAAAAAAAAAAAGGAAGAACAGAACAAACAAACAAACAAAGGCAGTCTGCATTGGACTGCCTAAATAACATCATGTATGTATTATCTGTACCATATATATTATTGTCCTTCGATAATTTGTTTGGTGGTGTTTTTCTCTGTTTGAACTTTCAGAACTCTTGAACTATCACCTTTGTATGTGTGACGAACTGATGATAAGACTGAAACATTGGGAAGCTCATGCATTTTGTGCAGCCGTCTGATGTAAATTGCCACTGCATTGGACGGTAATAAACCTGGTGCAAGCCATCAGGCTTGTAGAATCATTTCAGTTTTGGGTTGCTCATAACAACCTTGGTTTCCTGACAGTTTTGTGTGGCTATGATTTAAAGTTGATATAACCATTATAGGAAATGTACGTCAAGGATGGAAAAGTTCAATCCTTGGGACTCTTGATATTAAATTTTTGCAACTTATATGTTCTTTCAATTATGCTTAGAAAAGCATATTCCCGATGTGAGGGGATATCAGTTCATATGTTCTCTAGCTTTTCAGATTTGATGAAGCAGCTAGGCCAGGCTGAAATGGAATCCTAGTTGAGGAACTAGCAATAGCCTGAGAATGCAAAAGAAAGCTTTATGAACTAATAATGATGAGCTCTGACCTAGAAAGGAAAATGTAAAACAAGTTCGTTATTTTTTTCTTTGGCATGTATAGGTTTCTGCATTATGTAGTTTTTTGGGAAATCTCCTGACAATAGTTGATTAGGAAAGGCAACTGTGTTGGTTTTGCAAACTTCCATTCCTGCTTCTCTTGCCATTTCTATTGTCTACTTCTTTGACATTTAATTCTGTCATCAAATTTATAGCTTTTTTTTGGGGGTTATTATCATTACGAATACCTTCTTTAACAATTAACTCATCAACTTGTATTCAATTATTGTCAACTTTTATATGAACCATCAAAATGAAACCCGGGGGGTAGTTAAAAAAACAAAACAAAAATGGAACAGATAGCTTTGCAAGCTTTGGCTGGGCCTTCCTGGACTTGGAATCTCAACAAGGGACAGGCTATTTATTATATCGCAAATGGTCTCTTTAAGGAAGGCCCATATATAATTTCTGGTTTTGTTTTTAGATATTTGGAGTTCGCCGTTAGATAGTTTAGACTCCGTTAGGATGAGCAGTTCGAAATTTGGTATTGATGTTTAGGTTTTTGATCGCTAATTTGAAATATTTGGTAAATTTAATACTTAATGTTATAATTCAAAATTCAACTATTAATAATTTAAAATTACAAATGAAATGGTAGAAATTTAAAACTTTAATTGTCAATATTGATTCTATAATTGCAAACGAATAACGATTAATCATTTTCTGCCAAGTCTAAACGAAACATGCCCAAAAACTGCACAACATATTTTGCCTTTTTGGTGCTTTTGCTTTTTCTCTTTTTTTTTTTTTTTTTCTTTTCTAGGTATGGTAAAATGCACCCAACCTTACAGAAATTCATTTTGATCCGCTAAGATCAAAGTAAAAAATTCTAATTTTAATTGAAAAAAGATAAAATAGAAGAGCGATAAAAAAAAAAAACATATGAAAATTTTTAGTGATTACATACGAGAATGAAAATAGTATATCTTACCTCATAACTTGGTCCAAACACACTTCATTTATTACCTTTCCACACAACTTGCTTCATTCTATTTTATATATATAAAAAATTTTAAAAATAATTATTTTTTTCATTATATGGTTTAAATAGTTAAAAAAAAGTTATTAATTATTGATTATTAATTTAAAAAAAAATTGTATTTTATTTAATTAAATATTTTAATAAATTGAAAAAAAAATAGTTTTAAAAAGGAATAAAAATATAAAATTGCATTAGTTTAAAAAATAAAACTTTAAATTTATTTATTTTCTTAATATTAATTACAATTTCAAACACGATAAAAAAATAAAATAAGATGGAATAAAAATTATTACATTGAATATACTGGAGACTTCAATATATATATAGAGTACCAAAAATTTTAACTCACTAAAAAATAAAGCAAAAATAATATAGAGTTTTAACACATAAAAACAAAAATAAAAATAGTGAAATCCACCATTCTCATGTCTATTTTTTTCCCCTTACTGCTGGGCATACAATAATTATGTTTAATGTCTAAAAAATGTACTAGAAATTTGAAGAGGAAATTAGGTAATACTGTTCTTCTTAAAAGTCCTTATTTGTGTTGTATGAAAAGTAGGCCTAACAGCCAATGAAAATAAGTTTGTCCTTGTTTGTCAAATTCATGTTTTGAGGCATATATACGCATCTCACTGTCATTTTTCAAGATCACACCCCATTTGAAATTTTATGAAGTATGATTGGGGCTGTAATCTCATTTGATTGGATTGTAATTGTTTTTTCAAAAGAAAACCGATTAGGAGAAGACACTTTGTCCCCATCATGGGCCAGGCGAATTGTGGCCTGGCCGCCAAGAAGATTATGCAAAGCTTACTCAAAAAAAATTGCCAAATTTGAGTCAACTCACCAAAGAAACGTACACATATTTGCATTTTATTCCATTATTACACTCTACTTTTAATTAATTATTATACATATGTAATCATTTAGCCATCTTTTTGGCTTTTATTTCTCCTTTTTATTTTTTAAATAAAGAAAAAATAAGACTCAAACTCCATTTAAATATAATTTAACGATTTTTCAGTAATATTAAATAAAAAAATAAAAATTTTTATCAATCACTTAAAATGATAATGAATATAATAAAATATAATTTTATTAATATTTTTTTTCATCCAAATTATTTTTTATATTAATTTATTTATATTTTTTAATATTATTATTTTATATTTATATTTTATTTAAAATAACTGATTTTAATAAATCACTTTAGAATACTCGTTAATATATATATATATATATATATATATATATATATATATATAATTTTACTCAATTTAATTTAACATTAATTTTAAAATTAATTGAAATCAACTATATAAATTTTTTTATTTTTATTTTAAATGATTTTGAATAATATTTAAAAAATATGCCAATACTAAACAAATAAATTATTGGACTTTTACCTCAAAAATTTAAGGTTTTAATATATGAATTTTATTTTAATGTTAATTGAAATTATAAGTTTAAACTTTAAGTTAAACCAATTAATTTAAAAATATAAATATTTTAAAATGAAGAAATTTATTAAATTTAATTTTTTGTTATTTTATATTATCAAAAATTATATGTTAATAATAATTATAAATAGTAACACTATTTTTTAGGAAAAAATAATAATATTATTTATAAAAAAAGAATTAATAAATTAAAATAAATTTTTATTAATAAAAAAGATTTTGTTTGTTTCGTGCAAAATACTTATCCTTAAAAAATATTTTATAAAGAAAATATATTTATAAAAAATATTTTTTAAAAATTAATTTTCTATTATTTATTTGTTTATCATGTTAAAAATATTAAAATTTTCAATTTATAAAATTATAAATATATTTAAATTAATAAAAATTTTATATTTTAAAATTTTATTATTAAATATAATAAATATATAAAATAATAAATTACTGTGAATAACAACAGCAAATGATAATCGATTTTAATAACGGATCATCAATAATAATAATAGTCAATGATTGATAGATTATTAAGTATATTTGTATACTTATTTTCATTATATAATATATTTATCAAAATTTAGAAATAAATTTTTATTAATTAAAAAAAAATTTCATGACGTCAGAAAATTCAACAAAACAAATAGAGCCAAGTACTCAAGAACTTTATTCCTATTTATTTATCTAAAAAAATGGGTAAGAAAAGAGCCCATCTAATTATTTCTTTGCTTTCTCTTTCATCATTTACTCTCTGTCTTTATTATTTTATGAATTATATATTAAAGAGGAAAGTTAGTCATAAATTTATTATTTAAAAGAAGTTATGTCCCGTTATACACTTGTCTTTTTTTGTTTGCTATGATTTGGGCTTTCGTCACCTAAAGAATTTATATATTTCTACTAAATATTAGTCTTTTTCCGTTTGTTTAGTTTATTATACCTTCTACTTCATTAATAGTTTTTTTTGTTATTGGATAAGAAAAAAACTTCAGCAATAATAGTCTTTTGGCACGACCTTCACTACATTTTTTATTATACTTCAACAACTGTTGTTATATGTTTAGGTTTGCATTTTATCACTAATTGTAAATAAAATTTTAGAGTTTTAATCGACTATGTTAGATTTTATTTTTGGTTCACCTGATTTATAATGATATATGTTAGGTTTAATAATTATTAAGTATTAAATTCTATAGATCAATAAAAAGATATGTTTCAAAGATTGCATATTTTGATAAAAAAATATAATATAAAAGTTACATATTTTGGTGAAAAGTTATAATACAAAGGTTGAACACTTTGATGGAAATGTGCTTTCTAATATTTATAATTATAAATAGAACTTCTCTCAACCATTTTCATAAGGTTTTAATTTTTTTCATCTAAAATCAATATAAAAATTAAGAGTAAGAGAGAAAAATCTATTTAAACATCAATTTTTACATACAACAAGTTATAATGGATCAACAAGATATTTTTTTTTAACTATTCTTATATTGTGAAAATCACATAGTTTTAAGATATTTGGGATTAATGTTTATACTAGTATGAAAATTTGATTTGCATAATTATGAAATTAAAGAACTAACACAATGCACTATAAAATAGAAAGACCTTAGTGATTTCTTGATGGGTCTTACTGTTTAACTTTTAGTTACTGATTTATCTGTGTTGGATTTAATTGTATTTTGAATACCATGAATCTTATCTATGGTGGTGATGAAGTAAAGTGGAGTAGATTATAGATTTGATTTTTGGGTAAAAAATCGAAGGAGAATGGCATTCAGGCACAAAAGGAGACAGCATGTACTCAAAATAGTGTCGTTGTAAATGAAAATTTAAAATAAAAATTAGGTTTGTTGATCTTGTTCGGATAATTCAATTTAAAATGATTAAATTATGAGATAGAACAAATAATTAAAAATAAATCGATCTAATTAATTAATTAATTTTTAATTTTTTTAATTAAATCAATTGATTTGATCCGAGTTTTAAAACTTTGATATAAACACAAATTAAAAAAATTATTGGAGCCGATGATGACATTATTATCATACCGCGCAACACTGAATATTTCCCATATAACAAATAATAATGTACTGCAAGGAAATTTCTTATGTTGTATTTCAACTATTTCATTGAAATCTATTTAGGGAGTGTTTGAATAAAAACATAAAAATAATATTTTGTTAAAATAATCTAATTTTATTAAAAACGAACGTTAATTATAAAACTTCCCTCCCAGCTTTTAAAATTTACATTAAATATTAAAAATAATATATTTTTCTTTTTTTACCCAAACACTTCAAAAATTATAAAACTCCAAATTTTAATATTAACTTCCTCCTAAAACGCAATTTATAGCGTTTAACTTCCTATCCAAACACCCTCTTAATTAAATATATATTTGTAAATTAAGATGATAGAAATTAATAGAATTGGCGGTTTTAGAAGCTAATAATATTTACAGAAATTTAACGTTGATTTCAAAGATTTCAGGTTGCATAGTTCAACTTGTCGACTACAGAGAAAATATTCATTATTTTATTCATTAATTCATCTCATATTTATTACTTTAATTTTAGATTTCAAGTGTTACCTCTTTGTTTCGATTTGAATTATAAGATTTCAATTTATAATTTGCACTGAGCAGATTTATCAAACATTAATTTGAAATTGACAAGACTGGTTATTTAGTTGTACAAGGAAATTTCTAATGCTGCAGGAAGGATCAAAATATTAGTGAAAATGCTACAGTTGCATTAAGCATTTTTCTTTTTTTCTTTTTTTCTTTTTTTACCTCATTAAATCTTTAAATCTCATTCATGAAAATAAAATCCATAATTAATAATAAATAAAATATAAAATTTTACAAATTATATATTAAATTCTCAAATCTAATTCAATAAATGACAATATCAAAAATTGAAAAATGATTATATGATCAAGCAATTGATTAGGCGTAACAATAGAAAACATGCTCCGTTCAGTGGCAATTATGTCATACCATGACTTAATTTTTATGTCTTCAAATGAAATCGGACACATAATTATAAATATTTCATCCCATTATTTTTATTGAAATTTTCAGATATAGAGATAGTAATAACTCTAAAATTAAAAAACAAATATTTTCACAAAATAAGAATAGACTACTGTCATCAAATAGAAAATATATATATATATATATATATATATAAACACAAAAAAAAACAATACTAACAAATCTTCGAAGACCATATTTGTTACCCTTTGAATAAAATATTTTCAAATTGAACATTGATATATTCTGGAAGCTAGATTGATTCTGGATTTCAAGTTTTGCATCTTCTTCCAATATGTTTGACTTGAGGATACTGATCAAACACTTAAAAATGTCAAAATCAATTATCGATGGTTCTAATAGGAAATTTCTAATGTTGTAAGACCAATAAATTTAGTGAAGATGTTGTAATTCCATTTATTTACAGTATTCACAGGTCCACTAACTTATTCCATTAAGAATGAGATACTAGAATAAACTGGAAATATGCAAAGAGAATAGAGCAAGATGGCATAGACTGAATCCTGAACTGCTGAAGAGCTTGATGATGCTTAAATGGAGCCGAGAAAGAAGCTGAGAACGCCTGAAAAACTTGATGCCTCAAGAACTACTATTACATTACTTCTACTAATCCAATGGTCACTGCAAAATTCCTGAAACTCAACCAGAAAATGAGTCACATTAATGACATGCAGGAAGTAAAGATTATATGATAGCACAAGGTGAGTTAGAAGTGTTCAAATTTGATGAAAAGAGCCATTAGGTTAGTATCAGTAATCGAGTGATTGTCCTGTAATACACGACATCAGAAGTTTGAATCCTAACAAAACAACTTCTTCCCCTTTACAAATTTTTGGATGTACCAACAAAAAAGTAATGAAAAGAGTAACCAGACTAATTAGATCAAACTATTTCCTAATGTTAATATATAAAATCCACATGGCAATATAATATATTGGATGGATTTATAGGCTCTCAAATCTTAATAATTAGTTTTTGAATGGATTTATTGGCTCTCAAATTTTAATAATTAGTTTTTGAAATTAAAACTTACAAGATTATTTATATAAGCTCCTAACATTTATAAGACTTAATGTAGAAAATACAGCACAGACACCCTATCGTTTTAAAAATAACCAATGTATAGAAGAATTAAAAGTTAAAAATAAAAGAAAAGATTGAGGTGATGAAAAAGAATTGCTTTTGTGGGTTAGATGGTTAAGGTATTAAGGTTTTAGGTCAAGTAATATGTGATTGCTTGAAGTATTACACTCTAAGTATCTAATTTGGAATAACTAATATATATATAGGTTTACACTAGGGTTAAATTAGTTAATAGGTTTTTACTCATTAGGTTCATTACAAAAGTTCATTATCTATTAGGACTTATATTAGAACATATATTAGGATTATTTAATATACCCAACAATCTCCTCCTATATTCTACATATAACACTTTTCAATAGATAGATAATATAATGTTCAAAACAAAATATTGAATCATTATATCACAAAAAGATTCATTACTTAAAATATGAATTCTTTAAACACACTATCAATTTTAGAAACAAACTAAATTGATGCAAATAAATTAAATATATTTGAATAATAAGTATACCAACATAGAGTTTTAGAATTTAACTAAACTCAATCAATATGAGCATTTTCACTTGCAAGTGAACTATTTATTCAACTGAAAGAAAATATAAATTTTAAAAACTAACTAACTAAATTCTTTAAACATAAACTAAATTGATGCAAATAAATTAAATATATTTGAATAATAAGTATACTAACATGGAGTTTTAGAATTTAACTAAACTCAATCAACTTGGGTATTTTCACTTGCAAGTGAACTATTTATTCAACTGAAAGAAAATATAATAGTCCTCCACAGTCCAGTTAAAATGGGCATTTTCACTTGTAAGTGAACTATTTATTCAACTGAAAGAAAATATAATAGTCCCCCACAGTCCAGAGCTATAGAGGAATTATTCATCAAGTAGATCGTCCTCATCAAAAATTCAGTTCAGCTCTGCTCCTTTATTTTCGTCATTTCCTATAAGTTACCAATATGAATTTCATATGAATTCAATCATTTGTATAACTCTTTAAAGTGTCTAGTTCATCCAAAAGAACTTAACACAATACCACAATAACTGAAAATAATAATATATTAATGTCAATTAAGCATCAATACCAATAATACATTAATGTCAATAATAGTATGCATCAATGTCGAAGCATCAATGTCAAGTTTCTTTATAAGAACAAGACCTAAACAGTTTCTTTTCCAACAGAATTATTTCATGTTTTTATGTAGAATGTTACAGCTGCCAAGTTCAAATCTAGTTAAACTGTATCATCAAGTATAAAATGATACAACCGCTCTGGACAGAACATCCAAATAAAAATAAATTATCTCATCAAATATGAAATGAGACAATTCACCCAAAAGAATATATCATCAAATGTGGAATGATATATTGACAACTGTAAGCATCAAAACATTATCAAGTGCTTATCTTAATCACCAAAGGGAGATTCAAAAATTCAAAATAACACAGATGTAAGTTAATGCTTATCTCATATAGCTAACCCCATTTCCCCCATAATTTTGAATATTCGATCTTTGTTCAAACCTTTTGTGAGTGCATCAGCAATATTATCCTTCGATCGCACATCAACCAAAGTGATAATACCTTGTTCTATTAGATAATTCAGAGTTGCATGTTTCAGCCTAATATGCCTTCTCTTACCATTAAAGAGTGAGTTTTTCACTACTGAAACTGTAGCTTGATTATCACAGAACAAACTTAAAGAATTAATCTTTAGACAAGTTAATAGAAAATCCAGGATCAGATCTCTTATCCATTCTGCTTCTCCTTCTGCCGAAGCTAGAGCTGATAGTTCTGATTCCATAGACGACAAAGCAATATAAGTCTGTCTTTTGGATTTCCATGCCACAGCTGCTCTACCCAGTATAAAAACATAACCACTAGTAGATTTACTGTCTCCAAATTCTGAGCACCATGATGCATCAGAAAAACCTTCCAAGATAGGAGGATAACCATTATAGCATAGAGCATAATTGAGAGTACCCTTAAGATATCTCATTAGCCTCGTTAAGGCATTCCAATGCTCTTGACTA
>CANXYC011934639.1:0-10375 GCA_948193065.1 Aleurites moluccanus | reverse complement strand
GCCTCACAAGTGAAGGAATATATATGTTATTCACTGAGATTCATCTCACTCCTTTGTGGTTTATCCTTTTCAGGGTTTGATAGGTAGCGACGATTCCATTTCCTCTCTCTTCCTTCAGGAGTGGAATTTGCCTTATCTATGTGATGGCTCCTTAATTGTATTTATAGGTCTTTCTATAGTAGCTCCATGGTATGTAATAATGAATTTAGTAATGATATGGTAAAAATGAAAATATGGTTAATGAGATGTAAATATTACATTATATATGCATTGTAAAATATTGGATTGGGAAAAATGATAACAAATGTGGAATGTACATTATCGTATGAGATTAGTATGGAAATAGAAGTGTTGATTTGTGCAGGTTGTGTTAATGTTTGTTATGAAGAGAGGGACTTTGGGTCCTGGGTATTAGATTGTAAAAGTAGAGTAGTTATGGCAAATTTTTTATAGAAAATGCAGAATGGGGTTTTACGGGTTTAGGTGGCCTTATGCCTTCCCCATACCCTAGGACCGTCATATCTCCTGAAATGGGGGATGTGACATAGATGCACGTGACTTAAGTTAGGTGGAAGTGTTAAGCGATAAGCAACATTGTCAATCTTCTCCAGTATGTCGAATGGCCCAATATATCTAGGTGATAGTTTATCCTTCTTTCCAAATCTCATTACACCTTTCATAGGTGAAACCTTAAGAAAAACATAATCACCTTCGATGAAATATACATCTTTTCTCTTAGGATCCGCATAACTCTTTTGTCTACTAAATACGGTCTTCATTCTTTCTTTAATGATGGGCACTTTTTCTATTATTTCACTCATTAATTCAGATCCTTCTAAATGTTTCTCTCTTGGTTCCACCCAACAAACTAGGGATCGATATTTTCTACCATATAGTGCTTCATAAGGAGCCATCCCAATTAATGAATGATAATTGTTGTTGTAGAAGAACTCAATTAATGGTAGATATTGATTCCAGATGCCTTTAAAGTCCAATACACATAATCGAAGCATGTCTTCTAGCATCTGTATGTAATACCCTAGGAAGTACCATCTTATATATATGATTTAATTCTCAGTTTATGGTTTAAAAACATTAAAATGTTGAGAAATAGTTTTAGAGATATAGTTAGAAAGCAAATGCAAAACTTTTCCGGAAATCGTCGATGTCGAAAACACTACCAGGAAAATAGCAATTCGGCTAACTTAAAAATTTCTGACCCAGATCTAGAGGGATTAATAAGCTAATTTTATGTGAAATTATGGTGAAAAGAAAGATTTGAAAAATATTTTGAAACACTGAAAATAAAAGTAATGGCAAAATTGTAAATAAAGGCAACTTTGGGGGCAATTTTGAAAATTCACTGATTGTGATCCAGAAATGACCTAGAACTATTTTTAAAAGATAGAACAAAATAAAATAACTTATTTTACTCTCCACACTTGAGGTTGAATCTAAAAAGAATAGACATAATAAATTACAAAAAATTTTGGGGTCAAAAATACAAATGAGAAAATTTTTGGGCCAAAAGTGCAATTAAACAAAGATGTGGGACCACCAATTGAATCAAACAAAAATTCTAGAGAAATCAAAAAGAAGTGGCCAGCCATGATGATTCAAAAAGTGATTTTTTTTTATTATTAAGTGATTTTTTTCCTTTTATACCAATTGGAATTAAACATGTGGCAAAATCTAGACTTTTCCATTTTCTTCATTAAATTCAAGTTGGTTTTGGTGTATGTAAAAAAAAAAAAAAAAAAAAAGAATGGCTATTAAGGAGAGGGAGTGGCCGAACCCCTAATGGAAAAGAACACCGAAATATTTTCTATTTATTTCCAAAGAAAATCAATCAAAATTTGATAGGAAGAAATGAGAGAAAGAAGAGGAAGAAGAGAAATTGATGGAGATTATGTAAGCTGTTTTGGTGGAACAAAAAGGAGAAGAAATTCAATAGTTCAAGTTTAAGGTAAAGCCTCATAAACTAAGTTATTTGATTGTATTTAATAATTCTAAGATTTGATTTGGCAAATAATTGAGGTAATTAAGCTAAAAATGTAAAGCATGTGTTAGGGTTTATAAAGTTTCTAGAATATGTTTGATGACAGTAATTTATGACTGTTATTCTAAAATTTTAAAGACTGAATTTGAAGATAGCCAAAACATAAAAATTGTAGATAAATATGTTAATTAGATGTCTGTAAAAGAAATTTGGAAAATTCGAAGTGAGGAAATAGTTATTGGGTAAAAACTGTGACTGATCTGGAATTAGGTTTTCTAGAAAATACTACTGTGTTTTATTTGTATAGACTGATAAAGACAGAATTAAAAGATATGTTCAACATAAAAAAAAGTGTTCATTTGTGTCTTATATATAATTCTGTAAAATGGTTTTGCAATTGGAATTGTGGTTTATGAGATATTAGGTCATAAATATAGACTGCCCGAAATGACTATTTAATATAATATAGGTTACATAATTCTATTAATTTGAGGATTTTAAATTTTGAATTAGAGAAAATATTAAACATGAAAGATGATCATTTATGTGTTATCTAAATGACTATAAAATGATTTTATAATTGGATGAGTACGTGATTAATTATAGGTATAGAAATAGGGCATGTCTGGATAGAGATTTTAGGGTAGTAATTTAACTTTGGAAATTCACTAATAATTGTACAGTGATCCAAAAATTCTGAAATTTCAATATGTTATAGATTTGTGTCTATTTTCAATATAAAAAGGAATTATAAAAATTAGTTAAGTATTGATTGAGTTATTAGCAAAAGAATAGTATCTGTCAGAATAAGATTTTAGGCAGAATGCAAGCAGCAGGGCTGATTGTAAGTCTGAGTTTAAATTAACACTATAATTGTGTAATAATGGAAATAAGGTGAATTTTTGTATGTTAAAGATTAATATGTTTAGTTTATTTAAGAATAAGAATTGAAACAATTGGATAATTGTAAAGAGAGAAATGAGTAATAGAACACAAGCTGCTAGTAAAGAATTTTGTACAGAAAAATCCTAGTAACTTGAAAATTTGAGGAATTTTCTTTAATATAAGTATAAGTAATAATTTTCTTTAATATAAGTATAAATAATGTAATTTTATATTAAATAGTATCTAAATGGAAATTAATTGGATATGTAGAGTTGAGAATGAATAAGAGAAGTGATGGGTACCAAAAGAGATAAGACAAAAAATCAAGAATAAAGGAAAAGGGAAATGTTCAAGTTATAAGCTAAGATGAGTAATGTATATATCATTATGTATACTCATGTTTGATTTGTTAACCCAATGAGTATGTTTCCTTCTTAATTAAATGTAACTTGTTATTATTGATCATTTTTTGATTTTCCTAAAAATTAAAATTTATCCATATTCATTGATTGCTATTGATATTGAAATGTCTTTTGTGTACTGATTGATAAGTAAACCCGTGTGTCGCAACATTTTTAACGATACCGCGATACAATGGCGAGAAAAATGAAACTTTAATATTAAAAAAAAAAAAAATGGAGTCCCCATCAATTGAATTGTTTTAAAAAGCTCAATCGGACACCTTTAAAAATCTGGTCTGTTTAAACCAAAGTTAAATTCGGAAATCACAAACACATGGAAAAGGTGTTAAACACCCCACATGTTAATTTTTAAAATATTAAATTGTACTTTAAAATATTTTTCTTTATTATTTATAGAATGCAAATTTATTTATTTTCCTTTTAACCAGAATGATGATTATTTACAAAATTATTTATAAACTTTAATGAAAGATAAAATTAACTGTGAAAATAAAAAGTTGAATTTAATTTGAATCTCAACCGAGCTTAATTAATTTTATTTATTATTTTTTTATTTTTTAATCATTCATATATGAAAAAGATAAATAAAAAATATAATTAACAATTTATTCAATTAAACTAAAAATTAATATTTTACAAATTACTGAACTTGAAAATACAATAATTTAAAAATACAATAAAAATAAAATTTACAATGAAATTTATAAAATTCAGTTTCCTTTGAATCTACCCACTTTCAACTTTCAACTTAAAGAAATAAACTCTCTAAAACCAAAAAAATAAACAAACACAAAAAGCAAAAACAAAAAAATAAAAATAAAAATTTATAAATAAATAAATTTTATTTATTTTAAGGATTCAGATTTATTTTTATCAGAAAATATTAGAAGAAATTAATACTTTGACTGCAAATTCAAATTAAAATCTTTTAATTTCAAGATTCAAAATTGAATAACCTTTATTTGATTCTAATTAATTTTAAATTTTAAATTACCTTTTGATATTGGTAAATAAAATGAATTGATTAAATTATCTTGTACGGAAAGAATAAAACAATAAATTTGAACTTATCTTAAATAAAGATTTCACATTTCAAGCCAAACCAAAATTAATGATTTTTATTTAATTTCACCCCACCAAAAATTATTTTTCTTTCTTTTAATTATTCTGTTAATTAAAGCCGGGTCTAATTAAAGCCGGGTCCGATCATCATAGCCCTTTATGAAATTAATTTTCTTAAATCCAATAAGTTGATAGTTTGCATTCTAATAGTTTACAACAAAGACCCAGCTGTGTCAAAACCTCAAACAAGAATAAGAAAATTTTCATACCAGACCAATACTCCCTAAATAAATCCGTAAAATTAAATCACTAAAAATCATTAAAAATTATATTTTATTAAGCCCAAACCAGCTCACTCCATTTTCTCCAATTAATTATTCTTCCAACTTACTATTTTTATTTCTTCTTTCAGTTTTCCTTTTTAAAAAAATTTGGCTATTCATCTCAACGACGGAATCCCATCACAGAAACGAACTTCAAGTTCTAAAATAGGTTCAATGATAAGAAACGGAATCCCATTTCGAACCATTTACATGAACCCATTCTAAAAATTTGAAGGCCCAAAAATTAACAGCATGGAAATTTATGGTTTCGTGTTCATATTTATATATATAAAAAAAATCAGACCACAACAAGAAAGCTAGAAAATTACCAACAAGCATCGAAGAGAGAGTAACCGGACCCGATTTAATCGAGGCAATTATGATTCTCAACAGTCAGAGTCCACAGAAATAAAACAGAAAATCAATCGGACAAATCAGAACGCACAGGGACCAAACCCACAGTAAACAGGAGCTTCAAACCTCAGAAGAAAACTCAACGATGAGGGACGACAACTCCATCCCAAATCGTTCTAAACGAGCCCCCATTTAAAATCAAGACTGAAGCAAGAAATAAACCAAATCAATGCTCACAGAAAATAATCAATAAAATCAACCGAAAGCTCACAGAAAATAATCGTGAGACTCAACTAACGCCGATACGTCCATAGGGCACGGGCTTTAGAACCAGCCTCAAACAAGAACCTCAGTAATAGAATCGGAGTTGGAAACCAACAAAATCAAACGAAACCCACAGAAAACAAGTCAAAAACCCAGAATCGCTAATCGGAGAACAAGAGATTAAGCTCAAACTTTGAGCGATTTGGTGTTAACAGCCAAACTCACAAAACATATTCACGAATCAAAACCTCACAGAAATCAGACCCGATTTATATAAAGTCAAGCATGAAATCCAACTAACCGAAACCCATAGAAACCAGACCCATTTCATATAAATTCAAGCATGAAATCCAACTAACCGAAACCCACAGGAAAGATAGTGATTGAAATAAAAAAAATAAAGCAAAAAAAAGGCCAATAAACAGAATCACCAAATCGTAGACAAAAGAGAGAGCCAGAGGGAGCAGGGAGCCAAGGGAGAGTATAAAGAATTTTTCCCTTTCTTTTCTCCTGACGCCTTTTTTGCTGGTGAGGGGGAGAGAGGGAGTGATTCCGTGAAATGGAGGCTGTGAGAGTGAAGATGAAGGGGAGCTGTGTGTTTGGGTATGAGGGAATCAAGGGATGTTTATCCGGTGTGTGAGAGAGAGGATGAAGGAGCAGGGAGCTAAGGGGGTACCGGGTTTAAGAGAGAGTGGTTTTCGCGTGTGCTGTGAAGGAGAGGAGAGGGGGAGAGGGCAGAGGGAGCTGAGATTTTTTTCGTGGGGGAAGAAAGAGCAGGGAGCTGGTGTTTTCGTCGGTGTTGAGAGGAGTGAGTCCGGGTTTTTCGAGAGAGGGCCTGAGGAAGCAGGGAATGGTGGTTCTTTGTGAGGGGAGAGAGAGACAGAGCTGGGTTTTCTGTGGTGGAAGAGAGAGCAGGGAGCTGGTGTTTTCGTCGGGGTTGAGAGAGGGTAGAGAGGGAGAGGGTTTTCGTGGCCAAGAAGAGAGAGCCCGAGGGAGCTCTTCTCCATGTTTTTTTTTTACGTTTCTTTCTTTCTGCTTCTTTGTTTGTTTTCTTCTTGCTGCCGATTTTTGTTTTTTGTTTTTTGTTTTTTTTTCTTTCACGTTTTATTTTTTTATTTTTTCCTCTCCAGAAAGATGACTGCTGATAAAGGAATTAAATTAGGGTAAAAGAAATAAAAATACTAAAAATGCCCCTCTATTAGTTCTAGAGTGTTCTATTTTTTGAGCAGAAATTTGGGTTTGGTTTTAATTGGGTCTGGATGGGTTTGAATTCTGGGTTTTTATCATAACTTGGGCTAGGCTGAATTTGGGGTTGAATAGATTAGGCTAAAATTTTTGAATTTTCTTTCCTTGAATTCCCAAATCACACATTTATCCAACTATAAAATAATATTAATTAAAACTAAAATAAAGCAATAATAAAATAATTGAAATTGAGTAAAAAACTTAAATTGAATTTTATTTTTTGTTTGTTTTTCTCAAAATATAAATTTTTAAATTATAAAATTCTTATTTCTTTTTAAATTTTAATTATTCTTAATATTTTTGAACAAATTGATAAAACCATAAAAATCTTATTTTTTAAAAGAAATATTTATTTTTCAAAAAAAAGGCTGGACAAAATATGGTGTCTACACCGTGTATTAAGAGCCATTGTACCGAAATATTCTTAATGCATACCTGATATTATTATTGATTTCCATTGGCCTATTTACATGTGAATTTGACAGAGCTACCACTCCGATAGGGTAGTGGGAATATACTGTCGGCGATGTGCACATTGTATTACTGATGCCCTAGTTGGGAAGGGCTATGATCCTAACCATAAGATCTGATCAGTCTTATGCTTACTGATACTGATATTACTGGAGACTGTACGAATATAGTCCATACTGATACTACTGGAGACTGTATGTTTACATATAGTCCATACTGATACTATTGGAGACTGTATGTTTACATATAGTCCATCCCTTTATCTGTCTTATTTACATGATACGAGTATTGATTACTTGTTCATTGATTCCAAACTTATATCTTATTGCTTACCGTTGATATCTTTTATTATCATATGCTTATATCTCATATATAATGATGTATGCATGCTCACTGAGTATTTTATACTCACCAAATTACTGGTTTATAATTTTTACAGGGATGTGTTAGAGGAAGCTGATTCCAAGTCAATTTTTTTTCCGACTTGGGATGTCAAGTACATCAAGGAAGAATTGTATTTGTTAAAGGTCATTAGTGACAATTCTTAGAACTCCATGATACTGTATATAATTAGATGATTGAGTATTATAATGATATATGAACAGTGAAATATTTAATGTTACAGTGACATTCAAAATATAATGGGTAATATATAATGATTAAAAATGTCAATGATAATAAAGTGATAAAGACAGTGACAGAGGTAAATAATAAAATGAAATTTTTATGTTTTGAAAAAGATTTAGAAGTGCTATGTATGACTGTTGAACTGTGAAGTTGAGGATATAAAGTTGGCAAATTATTGAGAGTGTAAAATAATTTTTAATGCAGACAGTGTAATTTTTGAGAGACTCGATTTTGGGTCAGGATTAAGGTTAAAATTACAAAGAAAACTCTGACAAAATTTATGTAAAATTTATAAGCAATAAATGGGATTTAAGTATTGATTAATGAATTAATATTGATTGAATGATTGATGAATGGACTATTTAATGGGTTCTACGGGTTTCTGGTGACCTTAAGTCTACCCATGCCCTAGAACCGTCGCGGTCAAAAAGTGGGTCGTGACACTATATTGTGTGTTCTGATTGACCATTCGTCTGAGGGTGAAAATCCGTACTGAATCGTAGTTGTGTACCTAATGATTCCTGAAATTTCTGCCAAAACCTCGAAGTGAACTATGTTCCTCTATCTGAAATGATCATCAGTGGCACTCCATAAAGTCGTACAATTTTATCAACATATAACTGAGCATACTGTACTATAGTATAACTGGTTTTCACCTCTAGGAAGTGAGCAAATACTTTAAGTAGAAAATCTTTGGGAAGTTTAGCCTATATCCATGTTAGTAGGAGAACACTAATGAAGGAGGTGCAGAGCTTGTATGATATGGGGATTAGATTGGATTTGTTCAATGTGGGTGTGCTTTTGGCTCATTTCTAAGTTAAACCAATACTTATTGATCAAATAAGAGAAGCACAAGATAAGGATACTCAATTGCTGAAGCTGAAAAACGATGTAGGAATAAAGAGAGCTCCAAGTTTTGCTATAGTTGATGGTGTATTAAGATTGGGCAGTAGATTATATGTTCCAGTAGTGGATGGATTAAGAGATGTGATTCTCAAAGAAGGACATCATTCCAGTTGCAGTATGCATCCAGGTGCAATGAAGATATACCACGATATCAAGAGTCCTTATTAGTAAAGTGGGGTGAAGAAGTATATTGTAGAGTTTATGGCTAAGTGTTTGAATTGTCAGCAAGTTAAGTTCGAATATCAGAAGCCTTCGAGACTACTTTAACAGTTGTCATTACAAAAATGGAAATGGGAGAGAGTGACTATGGATTATGTAGTTGGATTGCCAAGGACTTCAAGAGGTCATGATTCAATATGGGTTATTGTTGATAGACTGACTAAGTAAGCTTACTTCTTGCTAGTCAAGACGACTTATATGGCTTCTTAGTATGCGCAAATATATATTGAAGAGATTGTCAGGCTTTATGGAGTTCAAGTTTCGATCATCTCTGATAGAGGTACTCAATTTACCTTAAGATTTTGGCAGAAGTTGCAAAAGTGCTTAGGTACACAGCTTCATTTCAGCACAGTATTTCATCTGCAGACGGATGGGCAATCTGAGAGGACCATCCAAACTCTAGAAGACATGATGAGGATGTATATTCTAGACTTTGGAGGGAATTGGAATGCTCACTTGTCATTGATAGAGTTTGCCTATAATAATAGGTACCATTCAACGATTCAAATGTCTCCTTATGAAGCTATGTATGGCAAAAAGTGTAGATCTCCCTTGTGTTGGGATGAGGTTGGGGAGAAGTATATTGAAGGACCTGAGTTAATAAGATATATGTCCGAAAAGATACCACTCAATCGAGAGAGAATGAAGATGACTTTCAATCACCAAAAGAGTTATGTCAACCCAAAGAGAAAAGACCTTCAGTTTTCTGTTGGAGATCTATTGTTCTTAAAGATCTCACTTATGAAAGGAGTTCTACAGTTTGGAAAGAGAGGCAAGCTATCTCCACGATTTATCGAGCCTTTTGAGATTATGAGCAAGGTTGGAGAGGTATCATATCGGCTAGTTTTGTCGCCTAACATGGATGGTGTACATCCAGTATTTCACATATCGATGCTTCGGAAGTACGTCACCGATCCTTCTCATGTGTTATAAGCTCTAATAATGGACTTTCAACAAGACTTAATGTATGAAGAGATTCTAGTCGCCATTGTGAACCGAATGATTAAGAGACTATGAAATAAAGATATAACAATGGTTAGGGTCCTATGGAGAAATCAAGTATGAAAGAGTGCACTTGGGAGAGTGAGCAAAGTATGCAAGACAAGTATCCCCATCTATTTCGAGAGCAAGGTAAGTCTTAAAAATTCAAGGACAAATTTTATTAAGGCGGGGAGAATATAACACCTAGTATTTGGAATGTTTAGTAAATGTGCTCACTCATGATTGTTTGATGAATGTTAGCATGTGTAGGAATTTATGTGCATGATTGATAAGCTAAAATTTGTCATGTTGTACATAGATTACTCTTAGAATGGGTAGATGTTAAGAGATGATTGAAATTGAAGTAATAGACATGACTAAGTATAAGTTTGTTAAGTGTAGATAAGTTCGACTGGAAAGCATGAGAATTTCTGTCACAGCCCAACTTGGGAGCCATGACGGTCCTAGGGTAAGGTTGATGCTTATGCTACCAGTACCGCGAAGAACCCATGAACTATACTATATGGCATGCACAACACTATTAAGCTAAAAATAGCTTAAACAATCCAAGAAAAATCGGGCAGCATCTCCTTTGTATAATGAGCATGCCCTGCTGC
>CANXYC011934492.1:0-13988 GCA_948193065.1 Aleurites moluccanus | reverse complement strand
CTTTTTTATTTATTTTATATAATTTATTATAATTCTTTACTATTTTATAATATTTCAATAATTGCCCATAAACAAATATAATTTACATATTTATTAAAAAAATTTAATTGTCAATTTAGCAAAGTAATAATCTAATAAATTTAATTAAAATAATTTATTTATTAAAATGACACAATTACTATTTTTTTTTTATTTTGAATAAAATTTAAAAAAAAAATGACTTGTAAAATATTTATTTTAATTATAAACTTTTTATACAAAAAAAAAAAAAAAAAAAAATTGGCGTTGATGAACAGTAAAACACCAAAATGGTGTTTTACTGTTCATCAACTGCATTTTGCAGTGAAAAATGCAGTTGGATTGGAGATTAAAATGGACTGCAAAATGGTGTTATACACCATTTTGCGTCCCGTTGGAGATGGCCTTATATGGCTAATATGGCATTTACTTTGGAGACAATGAGTTCAAATCTTAACCATTCTTATAAAATTTAGCTGCAATTACAAATTAAGAATATCAAAGTTCACCAATACAAACATAAAGGATGTACATGTGTTCACATATTATGTTCTGCAATTTATCGTATAAATATATTTATATAGCAGCATTTAGCCACAAGTACATAAATGAAATAGTTAAAAAATGCATGAGCAAAATCACCAGAAAATGTTACTGATTAATGAAATTTAAGTTTAGTCATAGCAGAAAGAAATAAAAAGAAGATCGTAGATAAAACAAAAATGGTATGGACATTTACAATATTTGCAACCATGGCTGCTCTGTGCTCTCCAAAATTTGTACACAAGATATCATTTAATTAAACCAGTCCACGTAAAACAGTTAAATATCCACCCTTTCAATTACATCATTATCCTCATTATCTGAACTGAACTCCCCTCGGGAGATGATATTCATGAAGGTCTTGGTAGCTTGGCCGACAGCATCCGAAGTCTTCTTAGCAGCCCCAGCAACAACAGGTCGTAGTGAGATGATGGGCAGGCTGGCTCTCTCTTGAATCATTGCTGGTAAATGACAGCCATAAAAATTAGTCCCTGTAAACAGTTAACAATAAAAATACAGTGGGAAGTTCGCAGAAAACACAACTTACAGATAGTATGCTGATGAGCCAGGGTACCTATCTGTCGAATCCCAGCTTCTGCAGCTTGAACAGCTTGAGCTGATTTGTTGACTCCATCAGCTATCTCATGGCTGAATATCAATTTAGACAAACAATATTATTTCATAATAAATATCAAAGCTAAATGTGCTTGGGTCCCCATAATTGTACAATTAGGTGTGGTTTTCTCTGCAAATAATGAGTAGTTACCACATTGCTCTAATCACACAGTAGCAGAGTAGCAATACGCTCAGAGCACCTCTTTTTGCACAGAGCAATACAGTCAGAGCATCTTTTATTTGAATAATAAACAAAAATGGAACTGATAAACTCTAGTAATAAATAGATAAACATATCAAAGAGCTTTTATATGTCGCAACTCCTCCTCAAAGGGCATCATTTTACTTGGTCAAGGAAAACCCTCAGTTCTTGAAAGTCACAAAATTTTTTATAGTGTGATATAATAAATAGGCAAAAGCATTCCAACAACCATACTAAGAGAAAAGGGGGCTGAAGGGGAGAAGTATAGAGTACTGAAGTTAATGGTAAGCAAAGTAAACAATAAGGATTTGATTGTCACCTCAAATCACTTAATTCCAATGTAAGATCACTGATTTCCATGCCTGAAAGCCTAATTGCAGCCATTGTACTAGGTAATTCCTCGCGAGCTGTATCTGCTAACTTTGAAAGAGATGTTGCAGCTCTCCCCATTGCCTACAGGAATCCACATTTGCAAAACAGATCCAAGAATTAAGAATAACAAGTTCTTCATTACTTAAAAGAGAATAACCACTTCAAATAACAAAATTGATTATATTTGTCGGGAGGGGTTGATACATATCATCTTGACTTGGTTCTGACTTTTTTTTTTTTTTTTAAGAATACCAAAATGGTAAATTATTTTTTCATCATTCAATGGAAAAGGATATCCACAACAACTCCAACTCTTTACAAGATGGGAAATATTCGTTGCAATAAATAAAAGGTAACAGGACTTAGGAAGACACTGGAATAAGAACCTAATATTGCAAAAAAAAAAAAAATTGTGTGCATGCAATAAAAATGGCAACATCTCTCCCTTTGCCAGAGAATATTGAATGACAGGTGTTAGGGGAAAACTAGACATCAGCCAATATAGACTAGGGAGCACAAGTGGGCAGCCAAATGATCAAAGCATAAAGCTCTCATAAAAGGAGAAACCTTGTAGCATAGAAAAAGAAACTGCGATTAGCATTTCAAAATTTCAGAATGCTTGATTATGCTCTAAGCTTGTATTGCAGGTTCCCCAATATAAAGATGATAAAAATTATGGGATGTAAAAGAGACAATGCTAAATCCCTCATCAATTTTAGCTAAAGTGAATGATTGTCAAGAATCAATGATCCAAACATCAAATATCTAATAATCTTTGATGCTAAAGATCCCAATTTTACTCTGAGTCTCTCAGAAAATTGAAACTTAATCATTCAATACAAATTTATGTAACCATGAGATGGCGTACCACATAAAAATAAATGGATTCTATACAATTTTTGTAGAACCTAACGTTGGCATTAAAACAACTACATTGCATTTAAGTCATGAGGAGTAAGAAATTGGAATCAAATCTAGCAAATAGTGCCAAAAGATTTCGAACATATTTCAGGATAGTTTCTAATGCGATATGACTTACATAGAGTGTTGGAATGGCAGTGACAACAAGGCCTGTAAATGCTATTGAAGTCTGCAGGCAGTCAAAGTAACTTATGCTTGTCAGCAATAGGCCAAGTTAATAAAATTCAATGTCAACAAATAGATAGCCATAGGACAAAGGCAAAGTTTCTCTATGACATATAACAAGGTTTTGATTAGAAAATGTTCAATTTAGCTGATAATCCGATCAAGTAATTCACAGTTTCAAGGCTTTAAATTACATTTCGGACTCCATAAATCATAGCAAACAAGTGATGAATGCCAAGAGAAACAACTACTCAGAATGGCCATAAGTTATAAATTTCTAGCTCTTAACCATTATTAACACCACCATAAACATCAAATTTACTAGATTAGTCCAGATTAGCATATAAGAAGCAGTTTATTTTTTAGAACATAAGATCAAAAAAATTCAAAGCCATTAAGATTCAAAAAAAAAAAAGGACTAACATTGCTGTAATATACCATTGTACTTCCAATTCAAATAGTTACCGCATTTGCATACCAACAAGAAGCTTCACATAAAAACCCAGAAAAAGGAAATTAGGCAAGGTTTATACCGTGCAAGCGATAAACGATAAGAGAAAGAAAGCTTGGTCACTCGAACTAAGCTTAATCGACGGCTGAATATACGAGGGAACAATTGAATTTCCCACTTGCATGTTCAAATTTCTCTCCAATTCCTCTTCACCCAGAATTTCATTTGAACTCAAACCCACTTCGGCTTTGGAATCGGACGATACTTGGTTGATAGAATTGGATTGTTTGGTAGGATTTGAAAAGCAAATAGATTTGGAATTAGAAGAGCGGGGGGTTACGAAGAAAGAATGATCGGAGAGTTGATTTGAGGATCTGGGAAATGGAATTGAATTCCTCGGAGTTAAGGAATTGGAAACCCGAAAGGAATTGGCCGTTATTAGATTGAGTTTCATGGTGGAAGCGAAAGGGTTAATTTTGAGCTGAAAGGAAATGAGAAAATTGCCCTGATTTCTTCATTTGTTTGCATATGCTCTGTTCTAATTTATTTATTTGTTTGTTTTAGTATCAGCTAGTAGTAATAATTTCAATAAAGGTTTTAAATTTAGCTTTTTCTTAGTGTTACTTTTTAAGTTGAAAATAGAGATGTTAATATGATAAAGGTAACATTATTTATTTAGTGTATTTTTATATACTGAATGTAACTCCGAATATTTAAAAGTAATTTAGCCATTCAAGGATTTAAATCACAACAAACAAAACCTTATAACAACACCAGTCACATTACATGACTTACAAAGGGTAAGAGGAATAGCCAAATGCTATTTAGACAAAACTAGACATAAAGCAAATCCTCACACTTTCTTCAAAATCCCTCCCCATTTCAAGACACATTATTAAATTCTTCAAATGACATTTCAAAAGCACACTATTTACAATGCGAGGAAGAGAGAGACAGTTGGGTATGATTGCTGATAAGTTTTTCATGCGAAAAACCGTTCGCAGCATAAGAATTGTTCCCATATCAATCTTAAGTTGTCTTTGAGCATATTAGAAACTGAATCACTTTGAGCTCCCTGTTCCTGAAAATCGAACAACACGAAGCCGTAAGTATAGATGTATCTCTTGCCAAATGAACAAAAATGGAAAAGTTACAGCACATCGAGCAAATAATAAAATAGGCAACAACATGAAACTCTCCAAAGCACAACTAAACCAATAACCTTATTTCAACTACATGCTACAAATTTTAGGTCCTGAGTGGGACCATTGCATCTAAACCAGAGTTGATGATTATTTCGTATTGTGCACTAAGCTATTGCACATTTCCATTTAATTGGCTAATAAACCCAGTTTCGTCACACAAATAACAGTAAAAAGGAATTTATGTTCTTTATCCCTCAATATGTGTATTCCATATCAGCGGCCGGCCCAAGTTCATAACTTTAGCTTTCCAAGGGAAACTACGTCAAAATCCATTATACTAAGATTTTGGCAAAATGATCTGGAAACTCTGCATGCTTATGTGCAGTGTGAAGTGCTGTAGGTTATGTTAGTTTCCAATGCAGAGGCTCTACTACAAACTCATTGTGACCAAAGAAGACGAACAAGTGAATCTAGAGTGGTGAAAAGATGATGCTGACAGAATATGAAAGAAACATGCACATGTGCACCTAACTTAAGGGAGTTAAAACAGAGTTTGAGCTGAAATCAGGATGTTTGCAGAAAGCTTGGAATTTAAGGCATAGATGTGAATCAGGTTACAATTTGATAAGCTTAGGGAAAATGCCAAAACCAAAAGCGTTTGGGAAAAATCTTAAGATTATAGACCATGTACAAATGCATACCAGGTTAAATAAGCAAAGGGGAATTTCAAACTGAATGAAATAAACTCACCAATTCTGATACTATTCCTCTCAACTTCAGATAAATTTCCCTTGTAGATTCACCAACTCCAGTCTTAAAATCAAACCGATCAGCATGTCTTACTTTAAGCCTAAGTGATGGACTTCTGTAGGCTTTAGCTATAGTGTGCCATACCCCAACAACACTGTATCTATTTCCAGAAGATTCCTTCCCCAGAGGCCATCTTAACCCACCCTTCATTTCTGAATCCAAAATTGCAGAATTGATCAGATCCCGTATGCTATTCATCTCGTCATCCTGCAATGGTACATACAATTAGTCTGACAATAAAAGACACTCTCAAAAGTACAAAACTTCAAGCTAAAGCATCGTAATATGGCAAATGCAGATTAAATCCATTTATGTTGGCTTTGCTGATTTAGTTACCATGGCATCAATGTCCCATAAGAGGTTTCTTGCATGTTATGGAGACAAACTTGTATCATATGAAACAAAATTTTATGTATCAGAAATTGTTTATTGTCCAGAGAAAAAAAAAATCTCAGAAAATTAGGTAAATGCTGTTCCATTCAATTTTGTCCTGCATAAGAGGAGCACTTTTAGGAATATAAACTTAATCTTCTCAATTAACTTGCCAATTTTAGAGCCAATCTCACTACTTCAAGCCCATTTAGAGCTTGCCTTCCACAATTTCTCTCCCAGGAAATTATTTTTGTGCAAAAAAGAACTCTAGGGCAAAGATTTATCCCTTGCTTTCATTTAATTGAAATTGCTTTTATCATTCCTTGAAACAGTGAAGGCACTGAATGGAAGATAGATGGGAATTAAATAAAAAGATAAAGGACTGACATTACATTCCTCATATTGTCTTTATATGTATTATCATCTGGCAATTGCTGCCAGTGTATGGGCCCAGGCACTTCTCTGGTTGCCTACCACCCAGATGGCAAAATGCTAATGCATTTTCATTGAGTGACAGCAGATTAACTTACAGTAAGAGAAGTTAAGATCGTCTTGGAGCACAGCATTAGCCTCAGGTCTAGATTCTTATCAAGGCACGATATGTCCGTGACCATCTGGCGCACTGGGTTTAGTTCAACCTACAGAGAAGAATGCTTAAATCTTAAGTTGACCACCTAGATGCAAAAGTAAACTAAAAAAATGACAGAAAATGTGTCAGAAGGCACCCACAAGTTATACCAGTAATTAAATGTAGTACAATTCATAATACAACCATATAGAGACAATAATCTTGCTTTGTAACAGAAAAACCTACCTTGTACAGTTGAAGTTTCTTATCTGCCTTTACACTACACTTACATGAAACAGTTGAATCATGCCGTGTGTTATCAGACAACTACAGAAGAAAACAAAATATCATTTATAAGATGAATCAGAATTATAATAAGAATGGTACAAAGAAAAGGCATGTAGCAAAGAGAATACCTTTACATAATAGGTTTCCTTTTCATCTTCAAAACTGATTCCAATTTTTGGAACAACTTCATCTATAATGTTTTCCATATATGTAGAAGGAATATTTGTGTAGATTGATCTTTTCAATTGTCTCAAAATGGTTTCATCAACCTGATTTTTGTCAATGCTTCCTAACCTTACTGATGGGCTCCTGCATCACAAAAATAAATATAATGAATTTTTTGCTTAGCCTACTCTGCATAAAGGAAGTAATGTGAATTTGATCTCAAACTGACAATCATAGATCCCAACATAAAATACATTTGCAACATTACTAGAATATTAATAGGAGAACCAATAAGATTTTACTACATCCCAAGCTGTTCAGAAGAGCAAGGCATAAACATCAAAAAGGTATACTTAGGACCATCCAGGCAACTATACCAAATAAGTACAGATGGCTCTAGCTGATACTCAGCCTAATCCTAGGAAAATTCTAAGATTACAGTAGGTAAAAAAAAAAAAAATCATATTTTTACACTATGGTACAAGCCTAAACTTTGAAATTATGCACAGGAAGAAAATGAAAAGAAATAAAATGGAGAGAGTTTTAAAATACAATTTTAACCCCTTTTTTTCTGGTGTTAAATCTTTTAATACGGGTAAATATGCTTCAAATTGCAGAGATTAAATTTGATGGGCCTTGGCGGGTAAGTTTGAATTACTTTTCCCCTCCCTTTTTCTTTCCTCTAATTCTTTCTCTACTTCTCAAACAAGGTAAATTAATTTTCTTCCCTCATTTTCCACCCATATTTTTCCTTCCCTGCAATTCCTTTGCCAAATGTAGTGTAAGACTCCAAGACAGTTGTTGGATTCTGTGCACAATACCAGCAATTCACCAGAACCATGAAATGTGCTCATAAAAATAAATTCGCCAGAATTACTTGCTTATGTGAACTTTTCTCCTTTCCTTGGCAAAACGTTAATAGCCATTCAACCAGAACCTTGTCCTTGAGAGAAATAACTTGTAGCCTTAGGGCACAATTATAGCATAATTGATGATTTGGATTTTGAAAGCTACTAAAAACTGATCCTTACTGTCATGGGAATTTACTTCAACCAATCTCCAATATAGATGTAATGCTAAAATTTGAAGCCACACAAATTGGACAGTTTTTGTTATGGCAATAATTTCTGTAACATGCATGTTCAAGAAATACAAAATAATAAATAAATTAAGTAAAAAAAAAAAAAGGTCAGGTGCTTTGCTTATAAATTCACTTAATTTTTTATCAAAAATAAAAGCCAACTCAAATGTAATATTCAGGCTAGTCAATGAAACAAAAGAAAATAACAATCAAGAAAAGTTGGATAGCTTACCCGTGAAAAAGAATTTTACAAAATCTAGCAACCAATGTTGGCTTAACTTTTTCCAACCCATTATAGTCCATTTTGCTCTTCAGAATTTCAAAAGAAGAGAGTAGATCTTGCAAAACATTTTCAGCTACAATCTCCCATGGACTTCTCAGACAATTCTCTCGCATCTCATTATTCCCTACACAGAAAACCAGAAAAAAAAAAATCAATCCCATTAAATTATATTTTCATAATCAAGCATGATAATAGAACATTGATAACAATTCCACAATACAACCTTCAGTTTCAAGACTGTGCACCAAGACTAGAGGTTTTTCACTTAATCTGCGCTGAACAGTTTCCAAGGAAGTTGGCTCAAGATGAATGTAAGAAGGAAACTGGTTATTATCACCCAGACCAACAGCAAACCATCTAGATATGGCACAATCTGCATATACAATCTTTCCACTCCTGTCTATTTTAGAATCTGGTGATTTCAAACTTTGATTTCTCTTGAAGAGAGAAACAAATAACTTTGGAGTTGGTGATGGCCTCCCCTTGTCCTGTGAATGCCTCTTATGTGGAGGAATGTAAGCCATTGAATTAGTAGTAACTGTGTCTGACCTGAATGCCTAAGAAGAGGAATTATTTCAAAAAGAAATCAGCAAGAGAGAATAGCAAACCAACTTAAAAATCAAACTCTTAACCATGAGTCTCCAACTCTCCATTGAGCATTTAAACAGCATATAGTTTGAGTATTTGACATAGTGATTTAAAAAAAAAAAGTTGAACCCATATTCTGAATATGAAGTTAAAAATTCATCAATGAATTTTCTCTTACTTGCACATTTGTCCCATTTTATTTTATATTCACTATCATTTTCATTTGCTGCAGTTAATTCTTTGCATCATCATTTGACATAATATGCTACATGTACCTGATAATAAAGCCCATACTACTCAACTGAATCTGATCCATCGCCACTACAAAATTCAGTTAAGATGACCTTTCCATTTGAAAAGCAAAAATGACAGAGACCATAAACTTCAAAACTAAATTTTCTTTTACTTGTCTCAGGTTTCTGAGACGTCAAAAATAGAGAAACACCAGGTAAAAATCGCTGCAAGCAACACAGCAATACTAATTCACTGGAATCATAAACCTCAAGAGATTATATTCAATGATTCAAACATATTATTGATACAGTAATAATCTAATACAACAAACCCAAATTTCTGTTTGCCTAATGAGAAAAGGCAATAAAAGAAATTCCGCGATTTCACAACCCAGAGAAAAAAAAAAGACCATTCACCTTTTAGCTATGTTTAAACACTCAAATTCCAAATAAAATGAACAACCAAGAAAAATGCATAGCATCATCTCGTTCTATACTACCTTGGTTTTCTATAAATAGAACTAAAAACCCAGAAATGAGAAAACTCAAATTATAAGAGAAACATGCTCTTAAGTCTTACCTGAGAATTCAAAATCTGTCTGGTGAAAGGCTTGGTAATTATCTGCACATGTAGAAACAGACCTAAATATTAACATATATATATAATAACATAGAAGGGCTCCCGAATTACGCTACTTCGCTAGAAAGGGCTTTCATCAACTTCGTAAGGAAGGTTTTGTTTCACAAAACGAGTAGATTTTTATTCTCATTATCTCAACTAAAATACTTATTCCTCTAAAACAGAAGGTAAAGTGGACCTCAAGAAAAACTGTTTCTCCACTAAAAACACTAATATTAGTTGTTTGGAGGGATTCACGCGTAATGAAATAAAATTATTTTTTTTTATTTAATAAAAATTTTAATAATTAATAATAATTTTAATCCAAACATCGTCGCGTGTGTATTTAAATATGGATACATATATTTTTAAATAATATTTAAATTTTATAATTAGCATCCAAACACCTCTAAATAAATATGAGATTTTATGAAAACCGAGATCATACATATAAATAAAATTAAAAAGCAAAAGTTATAACTAATTTGTCCTTTTTCTTTTTCACGTGAAGTCAAAGTTATAAACAAGTTTTGAGTTATGTTAAAAATTGTTAAATGAATTACTTCATCACAATCATCATTGTTAAGCAATATTTATAATAATTTATTATTTAAATTATAAAATATATATTATAATATTATTAATTAATTTATAATTTAATGTGCTGAATCTAATTAACCTTTTTAAATTAGCATCATATGAAAACTAATAAAAGCAATAGAAATTTAAAGTGCTACTGCATAACTATAAAATATTATTTTGTTTCTGTTAATATCGGCTCAAAATTAACTGGGCACGTATTGATTAATGGCCTAGTAATGGAGTAGATTAATGTACGAGCAAAAACTATTGGGCCTGTTTGTTTTTATAGTAAGCCCATCTTAATTGTTTTTTCTAAGCTAATTCGGAATCTTTCAGAAACTGAAACTAATAAATCCTTGAGCAAATCACCATTAAGCTCAAAGTTAAACAAGGGTGTTAACTTCTTCGGCCGAACAAAACAACAGTGGGGCTCGTGAATTAACTCAACCTGCACATTTTTACCAGCTAAAGCTTTGATTTACTTGTATTCAAAAATCAAAGCTCATTTAACAAATTTATGTTAAATAATAAATTTGCGTTTAAGTGGCTTTCAAGATTGAATCTTAATTTTTTTTTTTTTAACATAAAGTTTGTATAATCTTTAGAAGTATTAATAATTTCAAGGTTGATTTTTTATTCTTTATAAATTTTTAGGGATTCGCTTCCCTATTTGAGTTTCTTAAATATTACTTAGGTTTGTTTAATTTAACTATTAGTAGTTGTTGATACTGTTAATTAGTGATTCATAATTGATAGTTAGTGATTATTATCTAATAGTTGATTATTATAGGTATTTGATAAATTTATCACTAGTTATTAATTGTTAATATATTTAATAACCATTAAAAATAAATATTAATATTTACCTTTGTATTTAAATATTATTTTTTAAAAAGTAATATAATTTTTTTATTTAAATATGTATGAACTTTTTCAAAAAAACTATAAATTTAAACTTTTTTAAATAACTATATTTTTTTATTATTAATAACTAACGATAATTATTAATAACCAAACGATTTGATATAACTATTAAAAATAAAAAAATTAACAATAAATAAATTTTTTTTATCAAACATTCACTTAATCTTTTATTTAGATGAATTCTTCACATTACTAGTTATTCTTTCTCGATGTCTATCAACCACCTACAAATCATTTATCACTTTTTAAAATTTTAATTTAAAATATTAAAATTTTATTTATAGGAAAAAAAAATATTATATTATTAAAAGCTATTTTTAACCCTCTTAATCATTAATTAATTAATTTATTTAATTAAATAAGGACCTTGATTTTTAATTAGATTGGCAATTTTGAACTTGTATAATAATGGAACTTATAGGAAATTATTATTGGAAAATTTTAGATATGACATAGCTCTATTATATTCAAGATTTTACACAGCTCTATGTTATTTTTTTTACTCTATTTTTTCATATTTATTCCTTATTAGTTATTTTCTTTAAAATATATTTAATGTCTAGAAAAATAAAATAAAATATATTTATTATATTATATTATTAAATATATGAAAGAAAAAAATATAATTTCATTTATTATATATTCTTAATTTATGTACGAAATAAAAATATTAACCAAGGTAGTAATTTTTCTCTTTTTGTGAAAATAAATAAATATGATATAATAAATATATGGTTAATTTAAACTATATCGTTGAATTACATAAGTAGTAAATTATTTTTTATTATGAATCTCTTATTTATAATTTTATAAAATCTGAAATATATTTTAATTAGATTGATGAATTTAATAAGAAAAGATTTGGATCTACTTAAAATAGACAAAAATATTATTTTAAAGTTTAAAATATTAAATGATTTTTCAAGTGTTTTGACGATTAATTTAAAATACTATTTTAAAATTTAAAAATAAAAAAAATTTAAAATAGACATGATAATTTATTTTAAAATAATATTTTTAAAATTCTATTTTCAAAATAGAATTTTGATCTAAACACCCATAATATGATGTACCAAAATTAACGATATAAAAGTGTGTTAACCATAATATTTCCAAAACAAAATTAACACAAGGTCCATAATAATATTAATTAATTAAGTTCTTAATATCACCATCAGATTACAATAAATCCATATCCGAGATGAAGTCATCCCATTCATATTTGCTGCGGAAAATATCATCACTGTCTCCAATAAATTTATCAAAATCCAAGTTCAAATCACCAAAAAACCCATGTTCCTCGATGCCTAAATAGCAATTTTCCTCCTTTTGAAGAGCATGTTGAGCCTCATGGCCATCTTCAGGATGTTGGATTGGTGTTAATGGGCTACTTTTAGGATTGGTCTCTACATTTGAGCCTTGTGGCTGTAGATAGATTGGACCTTCTGGGCTTCTTGGACTTGTTTCAGGATTTTCAGGCTTTTTTTTCCTGGTGATGTGTTTCTGTTCAGTTTCTTGAGCATTTAGTCTTTTGCTCAAGTGACAGTTCCAATAATTCTTTACATCATTTGCTGTTCTTCCTGGAAGTCTGCTAGCTATCATGGACCACCTAATTAAGAATTCATATATTTTTTATATAATATTAATTACAATTATGCTCTCAAGTAATTTTTTTTTAAAAGGGATCGATAAATCCATCGAATATATTATAATGATAATTTTTATCTACATGATGAAAGTCATTAATGCTAATGAAAGTTATAATTTGATAATTAGTAACAATTATCAAAAGATATGTTGTAGGTATAAGCATTTGAAATGAACGTAAATTATAAAATATCAACATGATATCAAATTCAAAATACCTATAATCATTTTAAATTATTACCTATTCCCCAAGAGCCTGTGAAGCTTGGTAATGAGATCAATTTCCTCGTCTGTAAAACTGCCTCTCTTAATGTTTGGTCTAAGATAATTTAACCATCTAAGCCTACAACTCTTGCGGCACCTGTTTAAACCTTAATTAACAATAAACATTCAAAATTAATATAATTAATTAGACAATATTTATAATATAATAATTGGAATATAATGAATTAAGTACCAGCCAATAAAGGTACACGATGCCATCTGCCTTCTCCATATTGCCCAATGCATTTCCTAAGCAAGTGATCTTCTTCTTCAGTCCATGCAACACCACCCATGTTGTTTTCTCCAATATTATACTCAAATTGAATTGGTAACAAGGGCTCTCTCTTGCTTTCTATATATTGTAACTCATTTCTGTTTTTTCTTCTAACATAAAATCCAAATTAAATTTTACGTTAATGAATGAAAGTATGGTTAATGGTCCCTTCACTTTCTAAGGTTGCTGGCTGTAACTATGTTTCTGTTGAGACACAATGAAAATTGCCGCTTGTGGTCCATCACTTTCTATATCTAATAATTAGACTTCGGCTAGGCCCCACTCGACTATAAGGGCCCATGTAATTTTGTTTAATTTTCTCCAATAGTTGCAATTCGAACAAATGAATTTTAAAAAAAAAATGAACTTCAAATTTTTAAATTTTTTTGTATAAAGTAAAACAGTTTAGAATATTAAAAAATATCAATTTCAATTTTGTGATTTTAATTTCTTGAAATTGAAAATAATTATATCAAATTTCACTAAATCATGTGAAATTTTCAAATGATTTATACAAAAATAACAAATAATACTAAGGATAAAAATATAATTTTTCATTATTTTTTATTCACACACTCTCTTTCTACTCTCTCACATATTTGAAGCAGATCTTATAAAATTCAAATCCAAAAGTAAAATACTCATTTTATCACTGACTTACATCGATCGTGTGCATTTTTTTATATTTCTTTTTTTTTTATTTACAAAATTAGTATTATTTTATATATATATAAATATATATATATATAAATCCAAAAGTAAAATACTCATTTTATCACTGACTTACATCGATCGTGTGCATTTTTTTATATTTCTTTTTTTTTTATTTACAAAATTAGTATTATTTTATATATATAT
>CANXYC011934310.1:0-52335 GCA_948193065.1 Aleurites moluccanus | reverse complement strand
TTTTCTTACTTTTTTTTTTTTTTTAAATTTTTGTTTTTTTTTTGAAACTTAAATTCAAAAACCCTCCCCCCCCCCCCCCCCCCCCCCCCCCTCTTACCTGTGTGGCTTGGTGACCACATCTCACCTATCAGCTTCAAATTGAATCAGCCTGCCTTTGCACCTTCTGCTCCTTTTAGCAATGTTGAACTGTGCCTAGAGAACAGCTGGGCTTGGTTCATTTATATTGCTACATATTAGATATGCGTTGAGCCATTTTAGATTTTCTCTTATTATTTTCAAGTGATGCAAGCATTCCTGACATTAACTAGTAATAACTGGTATCAACAATGGTTTCTATCTCACAGTTCATAACACTGAAACTAGGATGCAGCTTTAGAATTTGCCACATATAGGAAAACTGATCATTTAGGGGAACTATGTTTATTGGGTGCAGATGATGGCTAGCAGGTAGCTATATGTTAAATTAGATGATTGAAAAAAAAAAAGTTATGTTTCATGTGGTAACTATGGAGAATGAGACACATTTGATGATGGGCCTTTTCATGAATACCTGGGAAAACCAAAATTTTCCTTTCATGCAAAAATCTTCGGAACTGATTACTCCACTCTGTGTAGGTGTCGCCAAAGAATGGTCAGGCCACATATTGAAGCACATTTTTAAGCACTTTGTTTAGAACCATAGTTTCGTTGATGATTTAAGCTGTTTAATTTAACTTTTGTATTTTTTAGACTCTTGAAAAGCCTTGGAGAATTTATGGACCAACAGAGAATTTGCAAATGATGTGGGTATTCACACTTCAGTGCACTGGATTTAGATGTGTTTCAGTCTATCAATGTCTACAAATTTATGCTGCAATGATAGAACTGTGCTTGTGTTAAAGTGTAGATTTGGTGTTTCCGAAACCAGGTTTGCACTTGCTTCCACTTTTGCTTTCTTGTTAAGCTGGCCTGGACTAATTTTGGTTCATTTTTAATTTGAACCATTTTTAGCATTTTTTGGGAAAAAAAAAGAAAAAAAAGAAAAGACATTTGAGTCTGCTAATAGCCAACAGTTTAATATCAAGGTAATGCTAACATGGAGAGCATCTTGCTCCTGGCAACTAAGTTGTCATAGCAATAAAAACCAACTACCTTTGTATCACTTTTGCTATCTTGAACATAGACAGATGAGAATTTATTTGATGGGATAAAACTTATGTGCACGGATCTATTGTTATAAATCCTTCGGTTTAACTGATTAAATGATATTTCTTAATGCCAGGAGAATTGCTCAACTGAAAGAACATGAGTGCCAAATTGCTGTTGAAGATGTTATGTACATGTTAATATATTTCAAATTCTCAGAGATCAGAGTTCCCTTGGTTCCTAAGCTCTCTAGGTGCATTTACAATGGCAGACTAGAGATAGGGCGTTCAAAGGACTGGGAGCTGGAGTCTATTCATAGCTTTGAGGCTTTAGGGATGATAAGGGAACATGTTTCTACAGTAATTGGCTTGAGAGCAAATTCTAGTGTTACAGACAATTGGGCAACAACTGAGATCAAAAGACTTCAGCTTGGTAGATTGTATGTAGCCTCAATCCTATATGGTTACTTCTTAAAGTCTGCCTCCTTGAGGCATTATCTGGAACAGTGTCTAGCTGTGCCTCATCATGATGTTCATCTTAGTCATAGGACTACCCTTCAGTTTCCAGAGTCATTACCTCACGGACTATCAAATCTCGTTTTTGGTCAGTTCAGCAACTTGCAATCTGTTTCATCAAGTCAAGTGTCAAGTAAGCAGGATTGGAAACGTGAAAAGTTGAGGTGCTATGTGATGGGTTTTGATGTCGAGACATTGCAAAGATGTGCAAAACTGAAATCTAAAGAGGCTGTGAATTTGATTGAGAAGCATAGCTGTGCACTTTTTGGGGGTGAAAAGACTAGTTTACTGGAGAATGATGAGGCAATTTTGACATCTTTTTCAAGCCTGAAGAGATTAATTTTGGAGGCAGTTGCTTTTGGTTCTTTCCTCTGGGACACAGAAGAGTATGTCAACTCTGTATTTAAGCTTAATGAGAACTAATAGGAGAGAGAGAGAAGATGTTAATTAAAAAAGGATTGTCAATCGAGTTTTCAGCTTTTGTACAAACGAGCTTGATTTCTCCTTTTACGCATATTTGCGAGAAGATAGTTTGTTGTATAGTACTAATTACAATTGTACTATAAATAATGTACCCCACAAACTGTTTTATGCAATGTGAACTTTTATTTTCTACAATATCATTGAATTTTGATATTAGTTTCAAGAAGTGATTATAGTCTCTAGGGTCAGTATTGATAATATGTTAACTGCAACATTGACGTGTCCTTGTATTAGTGAAGTATCTGCCATATTTGGGATATGAGAAAACACAATACCAGTAGCTGCTCTTTTGAAGCAATTGGACGGCAACTGATTTTGCAGAGGATATATCCTTAAGAGTTTAGCACGTTCGAGTGCATTTTGGAATTCGTAGTTTTTCAACAAATCTATAATCTAACCGCGTGTGGGGAGGGACTGAAAGTTGCAGGGGAGATGGTGACTTTCTTTTCTTGGGGAATCAGCGGAAAAAAAAAAAAAAAAAAAACTTTGGATGGCAAGGAAGAAGTAAGAAAATAACATTTTGTTTGGATGGTAAGGAAGATAAAAGAAAATAAAGAGGAAAATAAAATTTTAGAATGGACTTTTTTTTTTTTTGGATAAGGGGAAAAGGAAGGAAAATCACACTTGTTTTCTTTGCCTTTCACTTTAATCTCACAAGGAAACTCTTCCAAACGAATAAAACAACAATCAACCCTTAATTTTCATTTAATTATTTTGAGGGGTATTTGAATTTATTTAAAATAGGCATCTAACAGGTTAAATTGCTAAATAATTTTTTGAATATTTAGATGATTAATTCAAAACGCCATTTTGAAATTTAAAAATATAATAAAATTTTTTTTTTAAAAAATAAACATAAATTTTTTTTTTTAACGTCATTTTCAAAACACTATTTTTATCGGATGATACATCTTTGTTTCCTTGTTATTCTTACTTATTCAACAAGGGAAGGAAATTTCCGGTCTAGGTTCAAGCCTATCACGTAAGAATTACATAGAATGGAGTTGAAACGTGAGGAATTGGTCTTCCTATGATGACGTAGTAGTCGTGGGTTAAAATTTATAAAAAAAAATACAGCTTCTCCTGCAAGCAACTTCTGTTCAGAATTCAGACACTGCTTTCTCTAAAAGCTACTAGAACATCTTTAAATTTCAATTCCACGGGTCAGGAACAGGCTAACTTCGTCTAAACATAAATCAAAATAATTAAAAATTAAATCCAACTGAATTAATTTTCCTAGAACTTTGAAATTTCCCATCTACATATATATATTTACTTGTAGTACAACAAATAATACACAACTCTTTGGTCTTTGCCTCATTTTTTTTCTCTCTCAAGTTTTAAAGTTCTTCTCTAATCTTAGTTTCTCTCAAATTCAAGCATAAAGATATGATAGTTTTCATATTTAAATTGATTTTCTTTGCTCTAAATGCATTGTCAAATCTAATTCTCGTATTAGCTTCTTTTCTAGTGATAATCATTCAAGCATTTAGAATACCAGGCCAAGCTGCTCAGGGGGCATTACAACAACTGGCAGGGGCTATAAAGACATGTTTTGAGTACTTATTGGAGCTTGTTATGGAGGCAATAAGTGCTATATTATCAAGTGCTTTTGATCTACTTATAGATGCTGTTACAGGGTCAGCTGCTGGTGCAGGGTCAGCTATTGGAGGTCTAATCGAAAAGGCAAGAACTTCTCTTGATGGGTTCTTGAAAGATAATTTGTCTGAGCTTTCTCAGGAATTTTCAGAAATGATTTCAACTATGGTTAATGATTTATGGAACAACTATAAAGAAGCCGTGGGATATGTCACAGAAAATGCTAGTTGATTATGTAATTGTCCTCTTTTTTTGTTAGGGATCTAATTCATGGTTTTGTTTTTTTTGTATTATAGCATCACATAATATTTTGAGGCAGAACTATAACTATAACTCTTCGACTTTTAAAAATAGTTTCAATATAACAGGTTGATTTCCATGTATTACATTAACTGAAACTTCTTTGATTTTGTTAAAAGTAGACAATATATATTAAAATTCAAAGAATCACAAGTTAAAAATAAATTTCTTGAAGGATTTTTTTTTAAGAATTTTAAAGAAAGCAAGTTTATGTTTTGTTTAGCAACGAAATTAGAAAATTAATTTTTATGCACATAATTTTTTTTATTATAAAAAAATAGTATTTCATTCGTGAAAAATATACATCTCGAGAAAAATAATTAAAAAAATTACAATCAAAATGAATTTAAAATTAATTTTACCTTTTAGTTTCATTATCCAAATTATATACTCAGTCTAACAACTATAATTAGCAAATTGGTGGAAAACACGATTCACTCAAAATTGATATCAACATTTAAATTTTTTTTTTTTAATTTTAAAAAAATTAAATTCATGTTTTGTTCATAAACGAAACTTGAAAATTAATTTTTGTAGGTCAAAAAAAAAATTACATTAAAATTTGATTTGGATTGATAAAAAAATAAATTTAAGTGGATCAGATGAAATTTTTCTATAAATTGATAGATTTTTTTTTTTTTTTTTCTGAAATGTTGTGGAAGTTATTTTGATGAGACAATGTTTTTTCCCAATATTTTTTACAAGTTTAAGGTTGTCGGGAAAGGACTAAGGAGACACAAAATAAGGTGGAAAGGAAAATGAAAAGTGTAAGCAATTACGCAAATATATTGCGCGGTGGATTTAGGCGGACTCCGACTTGGTCTTAATTTGACAAATTGGCTTGAAAGTTAAGTTGACATTTGTCTTGGCTTTTTATGTTTCAAACTTCTGGAAATTTGTTTTAGCTATTGCATGTTAGCCAAAAAAATAATTAAGATATAATTTTCTTATATTAATATATAAAATAATTTATTATTATTAGTTTTTATAGAAACCCTAAAATCAATTTTATAATAAAATTAATATAATTTCATAAAAATCAAATAATAGTTAGATATTTAAGAAAATTGTTCCTTATTTTTTTAATTTAAAATTAACTCTTTACAATGATAATATCAAACTAATCCTTAAAATGCTTCTTCAACTTGTACACATCATCTAAAAGGCTTCCAAATTCTTCCACACCCTTTCTTCATGCCATCTACTTTATTTTATTTGTGAGCTCTCATGGTTGCATCATTGCTTTATTTTTCATCTAAGTTTAAATTAAAATAATTAGAAGTCTATACCATTGTTGAAAACTAACATTTTATAAGAATTTAATTTTAAATAAATTTAATTTTATTATTTTTTATAATTGAAATTAAATGATTTATAGAATTAAATTCTTTTATTATAAAAGAGAAATTGTTTCAAAATAAATTAAAATATATTAATTTAATTAAAATTTGATCTATTATTAAATTACATAAATATATATTTATTAACATAGACCCAAAAAAGAAATTGGTATCAAGAAGAAAAAGCCCATTAGCCACAAAAATGGAAATAGATCAGAAAGCAAGCCTATGATGAAGGCCCAGAAGGCCATTAGACCTAGGTTTAGTAAGAGCATGCTCTAAACTTTTCCAATGCGTCAAGAAAATTCCTAATTTAAAGAAATCTAAAATAAACTTTACTCTATTCTAAATATCTAATTGTCTTAAACCTTTCCACTGCATCAAGAAAATTCCTAATCTAAAGAAATCTAAAATAAACTGAATTAGAAAAACTAAATAAAATTTCTATTTCAAAAATTAAATAAAAATAATTTCTAAATTTTATCTTATTTTTCCTTAATTGCATCATAAACTTTATTACAAAACAAAATTAATTGGTCTTTATTTCCACCACCTACAAATTTTTTTTAATAAAATTAGTAATTAAATGGTCTTACAATATATTCCCTCCATTTCATTTATACAATTAAAATTTTTGTTCTAAACGTTTCTTTTAGATAAGCAAATATAATTGAAATAATTTTTGCCTAAAATATAAAGTTTATTTTATTCTTTTTTAATTTATAAAATATATTCATTATATGTCAATATATATATAATGATAAATAATTTTTTACACTATATTAAATTAAATTACATTACCAAAAATGAATTAATTGAGGGTTAATTAAAAAAAATGAAAAAAAAAATCAATTAAAAAAAATTATTATTCCTTAATCCTTATGCAAAAACAATTATCTATATAAATAAAACAGACCGAGTATATATTAAAATTAGATATTGTGTTGCTATTGGTATGTTTTGGGGAATTTAATTTTAATTTGATTCTTGCTATACTTTTATTTATAAATGATTAAAAAACATTTGAGAATATAAAGTTCACAGTTTTGGTAGTCATCTAACCCAAAAGACATGACATGAAGAGCAAGATTACTATCTTCCTAGAAAAAGAAAAGAAAAGAAAGAGAGAGAGAGAGAGAGAGAGAGAGTTTGTGTTGCTTGTTCCTTTATCATCCAAAAGAAAGACTTGTAAAATTTAATAGAAAAGAATACAATTATCTCAAATATTTTTTTCAAATGGAGTTAGTAAGATATTAAAATATTAATTTGAGTAAAAGTATAGATAAATAAATTAAGTATTTCAGCAATATATTGGACATTGTATATATACACATATATATAAACTCATACATTAAATCAAATTATATGTATTTATCGCACATCTAAACATAATCTAATGATAAATATATTTATTAAAGCATGTTTATCACATTTAAGATTAAAATAAAATTTTACTCTTGAAATATTTTTTATTTTTTATTTTCACATATAAAAAATTTAAAATTTTTGTTTATTTTTTATATTTTAGTGGTTCTAATTTCTATTGACATGAATATATTTTTAAGTATAAATTAATTTAGTCAATAAATTTTATTTAATTATTTAAAAATAAACTTAAAAATGAATATTTAAGGTTTCAAAATTTCATTCTATTTGAATTTCGATTAGAATATATACTAAAAGAATTCTAGATATTGAAAACTAGAGCTAAAAAAAATGTAATACTATCTATCAAAATTGTAGTTTACTTATCTTAAAAAAAAAAGCTAGTTTAATCATATCAACCGATGAAATTAAATTAATTGAGAATTAAATTTATAATTGATTTAAATTAAATAAATAAAAAATAAAAGAAGAAGTTTCTTTTTTATCTATTTTTATAAGTCAAATCTAAATCCAAACCTCCAAATTTCAAATTCAAATTCACAAATAATTCTTATTCTAAATCTTCTGTGATCATATCCAGAAGCCAAAAACTATCAACAGCTAACATCAAACTCATCTTTAACAAACCACCAAAATCAAATTCATTTTTAACAAACTATCAAATAATATAAAAAATTAAAACTTAAAAATTAAAAATAAGAAAAAAAATATAAAATGGCATGCTTAGACCATGTTGTACGCCGACATTGATATGTGAAGGTAGCGTGCTGGCCAATTCTTGTTAGATGCCATAAAAAATAGCAAAAATATATATTATTATTAAAAATATTGAGTTGAATGTGACTTATACATTTAAGCGAAATTTAACTTAAAAAAGGCAAAAAAAATTATGAATGTAATAAAATAATGTTTTAAGATTTTTATATTACAAATTAAAATCTGGAGACATTTATGAAATAAGTGTTAATTTTGGAGACAACATGTCTAATTTAACGGAAAATTTCCCATACCCTAAATTCTATTTATATGCCTTTGCCTCACTTTTCTACTCCTTTTTCATCTTTGCATCTCTTTATGGGTTAGTCCACTTAATTTATTTTTTAAATAGTTAAAAGATAAAAAAAAAAAAAAAAAATTGGAGATCAATTAAACAATTTTTAAAAGGGGAAATAATTTTAATTTCTTAAATTTGATTTAATTATCGTTTATATTAATATTTTTTAAAAAATAAATATTTTAATTTCAACAATATTTTAGACTTTTTATCAACTTTTATCTTTAAAACATATCAAAATATCAAAATCTCTCTCTTATACACTTAAAATTTTCATTTCAACCATCGCTTTAAAATTCATATGTTACAAATAAAAAACCAAAAGATTTAACAAAGAAATAACTATCAGAATCATTAATTCCTAACGAAATCAACACAAAAGTATGAAAAATCATTAATCCAAATGCCCATTTCTAAAAAACCACCGCCATGCTCACCACAAAACCTGCTACCATAAAACCCGCCACCACAAAATTCACCACCACAAAATCCACTATATTTCTTCATACCTAATGCAAATTCAAACAACCATCAAACTTAAAAAAAAAAAAAAAAAAACTAATTAATCCATGGAAAGGAAATCGAATGACGTGGGTAGAGAAAGAAATAGTAAAAGGAAAGAAAAAAAAAGATAGTGTTAATAGTGCCATTGCTGCAATCCATAATTACTAGATTCTTTCTCCATTTCACTTATATTTTTTTTATCAATTTTTATCTTTATCTCACCTCTCATTTATGGATTTGATGGAACTTGCTTGATTGGATGGAGAGATGGGAGAGATATATGGTTATGGTGGTAGGTTTAGATTTATTGTGGGTTTTGATTTTTTAGAGCTTTCATTCATGAAAAAAAAAAAAAAAAAAAGAAATAAAAAGAAGAAGAGTCGATAAAAGAGGATAATGGAGAAAAAAAAGGAAAGGATAAAGAGGTAGTGGATAAGTATATTTTAGTATTTAAGATTATTTTTATTTTTTAATTTTTTAGCAGAAAATCTGAAAAAAGATAAGATAAAAAATTAAAATATTGATAAAATTAAAATATAAAAATTAAAATGTCATTTTTTTTTAATATGAATATAATATTAATCAAATCTAATCCTAAAGATTAAAATCTATTTTTCCCTTTTTAGAATAGATATTCAACTTATGAATGTAATTGTAAAGTTGTCTCTATAATAGTTGAAGCGAATTTTAATAATAAAAATAATAATAATAATATTTCCTTCATTTTAAATGTATTAATTATAAAATATATTATTACTAAAAAAAAATTATTGATCTCTTTTAATTTTTAAAATTTTTATTTTAATTTATCCATTATTTTAATATCCACCTATTTTTTTAATTCTTTCACATTTTATATCTATTAATTAATTTTTTTATATTTTTCAACATATTTTTATTATTATTAAATTAAAATAAAAATATAATTTGAATTAAAAAAAAGTTAATTAAATTAAAATATATTAAAAAAAATTAAAATATTTATTGAGAAACAAAAAGAGTAATAAATAATAATATAGAAATAGATTCATGTTTGAATTTTTTATAAAAGTTATGTTATTAATTTTTTATATTTTTTAAAATATTTTTAGTGGGAATATTATTATTAATTTAAAATAAAATATAATTTAAATTAAAAAATATAATAGTTAAATCAAGATATGTGGAGACAAGCGCAATTGCGGCAATAACAACGGTGTGGGCAAAAGAAGATAGATATATTTGTTAGAGATTAGGGACATTTTAGTCAACCTATATAATCTATTTGTTGTATTTAATAGTCACCGACTCATAGCAACGCAGTGTCAGAGCTCGGCCTTATTTTTGATTTCTACTATTTCCCTCTCTGTTTGCAAACGGTGCCGGTTCTTCAGTACGATATGGCAGCGAAGCTAATGCACGGAGTTCAGTATGATAGTTATGGTGGAGGAGCAGCTGGTTTAAAGGTCACTTTTTAATTTAATTACTTATTTTTCATTATTATTGTAATTAATATCTTTATATAGATGATTAATTACCAATTTTTTTTGTTAATTATATATTATCTGTTGTTATAATAAAAGAGCTCCATATAATTTGAATTTTTAGAAGAACTTTTAGTTAGGCTTTGTTGTTTGATCAGTTCTTGATTTTAGTAATGCTTCCACTTTGACTGTTTGATCTGTTTGTGTATTTTATTGGTTTATACATTTCTTTGATCTTTAATAGATTCTTGAACTTGAATTACATGTGGAAGTGTTTTAATTTAGTATAATATGTAATTTTTTTTTTTGGGTTGTTGCAGCATGTTGAAGTTCCTGTTCCTACTCCAAAGAAAGATGAGGTTTTGGTAAAATTGGAAGCAACTAGTCTAAATCCAGTTGATTGGAAAATTCAAAAGGGCATATTTAGGCCATTTATTCCTCGTAAATTCCCTTATATTCCTGGTAAATTAATCTTTTTTGTTTGCTATATTACTATAGCCCATCAGAGTTGCTTTTTTCACTTGGAGGATATGTGTCTATGTTTTCGCGGCTTTCTAGCGTCTTAGTTTTTGGGGGCGACATGAAATTTTTTTATTTTTTGGGGTTTGGGGGCAAAAGCCATTTTTCAAGAATTTAAGTCATTTTTCAACGGGTTTTTCAAAATTTGTTCAGGCCGACTGCCACCCCTGCCCCTAGGCGTCCACCGTATGATCCTTCAGCATATTATTATCAGTAGGGTTTGTGTGAATATTATTCAAGTCATTAAATAATGCAAGGTCCAAACGCAAAATGAAAGATGTCTTGTAGGATACATATATTTTTTTTTTATTTTCTTTTTGATGTGGATAATTTCAGGATGGGATAATTGGAGATTGAAATAATTTGCAGGATTCATTTGATTTTCTCTGACTTCTTGTATGTATATGACATAATCTAAATCAATATTTTCTTTTACTCATCCTTGCAAATACTTGCCTGTGGTGTTATGGCTTTTGCCAGTAGCCTTTGATGGAAAATCTTATGTCTACGTTTAGCCTTTTATGTTTCTTTGACTTGTTGGTAATTGGGTTGATATATGTAGTATATAAGTCAGAAAAGAGTGATCAGAGGTGACATTATTTTTTCTGCTGAGAAAGTTGTTTGGTGCAACAGGTACTGATGTGGCAGGAGAGATTGTAGAGGTTGGACCTGGAGTAAAAAATTTGAAAACTGGTGATAAAGTTGTAGCTAAGCTTAGCCATGCTGTAAGTGCTCAATCATCAACTAATTTTATTGGTGTTGTTTCCCCTAATTTTCACTATTAAATCTTTAAAGCATTTCACTACTTCTAAAGTCCACTCTTAGTTCTTAAGGGTGTAAGGCATCAATGATAGAGTAGAAGTATCAAAATCATTATATTGAAACTGTCAATGTCTTAAGTCAATCATTGTGGATGAGAAACACAGAGGGGCAGTAGGTTCAGGTGAAGATACATTGAGGTAAAGGTAAGATGTTATATGTGTCGCTTTTCCTATAATTAAAAAGCACAATAAGTTTGGAAAAAATTTCTTGGGAGTGCTATATTTAATGAACTATTTGCAAGTGTCACAATTCTTATAGCTAAATTTTCTAAGTGGCAAACCTTTGGGACCCTCAGAATTTGCCAAGCAAGGGAACCAGTAAAATCATTGACCTCCATCTAGAAATGAAATTTCATCAACAAAAATTTACTGATCTAGGCAACTCAGTCCTTCTAGGAAGCTATATAATTCTTCTTTGAATGTATCCTCGGCTTCCTCATAACAGAGAAGCATATGCTTAATGGCATTGGTTGACTACGCCTTTTGGATAATCAAAAGGGTCAAAATCCTTCTAGTTTTCATGAGGTTTTAGTATACTACAATGTTACCGAGAATGATAGCATTTTTACAAATTAATTTGCTTAGACGCCTTGCTTTTAGATCTTGTAAACCATGCACTACTTATTATGGGTATTGAACTTGGGGCAACATGCTATTGAGATTGGTTTTAGTTTTCAATGCACTGTTGACCACAATTGATATTTGATCTATTGACTAGTTAGTTGATGGAGTCAAATTGAATAGTTCTTTCAAGTCTTCTCTCATTATTGATCATGAAAACAAAGAATGCAGGGATTTAAGCAATTTGACCATCATCAAAAGTTATGGTCTTTATGTTTTTCTTGAAGTCTTTTTTTTTCCTTCTCTTCATATTTGTCCAGATCGTGGCCCATTCCAGCATTTGTATAATGTGTCTGCTTTTACTGCCTGTAAAAATAACTTTGGATAGGCTAAAAGCACAATTGTTGCAAAAATGATGTTTAACTTGTTATATTTTATATATTGAAGTGTTTATTTCATCTATATCCATCTTTTTTTCCCCTGTTAGTAATTATGTTATGTTATGCTTATGACAGAGTGGAGGTGGACTAGCTGAGTTTGCAGTGGCTCAGGAGAGCTTGACAGTCGCAAGGCCACCTGAAGTTTCAGCAGCTGAAGCTGCTGGATTGCCAGTTGCTGGTCTCACAGCTCACCAGGCTCTCACTCAAGCTTCTGGAATAAAGCTTGATGGAAGTGGTGACCAGAAAAACATACTGATCACTGCTGCTTCTGGTGGTGTGGGCCAATATGCAGTTCAACTAGCAAAGATCGGGAATGCGCATGTGACAGCCACTTGTGGGGCCCGCAACATTGAACTTGTAAAGAGCTTAGGGGCTGACGAGGTTCTCGACTACAAGACCTCTGAGGGGGCAGCTCTAAAGAGCCCATCTGGTCGGAAGTATGATGCAGTGATCCACTGTGCCACTGGGATTCCTTGGAGTACTTTTGAACCTAATTTGAGTGAAAATGGGAAGGTGATAGATATTACTCCAGGCCCTAGTGCCTTGATGACTTTTGCTCTAAAGAAACTTACCTTCTCCAAGAAGCAGCTGGTGCCACTAGCTTTGTCTGCCAAGAGTGAGAACCTGGATTATCTTGTTAAACTGGTGAAGGAAGGGAAGCTTAAGACAATTATTGACTCAAAGCATCCCTTGAGCAAGGCTGAAGATGCATGGGCTAAGAGTATTGATGGCCATGCTACTGGTAAAATCCTTGTGGAGCCCTAAATAAATGTAATGTTGTTGAATTGATAAATTGTTTCTACTATGCAGGTGTGGCGTATGAACCTTGTAGATTCGAAGTCGTGCATTGTACAGTAGAATAAACATTTAAAAATGATGTGTGTATATCTAGCTTTGTATATTCTCCTAATGCTTTTTGTGAATGATATGTGTTTGTTTGTTTATCTTCTTTTCCAAGTTAATTTAGCTTTAAGGATTTTTGAATTCGCAATTTTACAAGTTCAAAGACATTTGAGTATCACTTGCCTCTATTTGCTCTTTGGCATTGATTGATACCTCGATGGTACCATGTGAGCCCAAATTTTGCAGTAGATAAGTAGCAAAAAATTGGGGAACATGCATATATTTGTTATAGATCAAGGAGGGTTGATGCACAGCAGTCCCTCCCTTGTGTGCTATATTTTGAGAAACTAAAAATTTTTATAAAAATTTTTAAAAATTATAATCTGATAATATTTGATATAATAAATTTAATATTATCTTTTTTTCCTAAATAAAAATTAAATAAAAAATAAAAAATTTTACAAAATTTTTTAAATCCTTTAAATGTGATACATGAGAAATTATTATGCAAGTCCTCTCTGGATATACATTGAGGTTTATCATAATTAGCATTATTATGATAAAATTAATATGTTTAACGTTTGTTGAATGAGTGATTGAAATTTGGCATTTTGCGTCTGATTTTTTAATTGCCGGTTTGCAAGATCCAACTATGTAAAATTTTAAACACACTTTATTAATCATTCTTAGGCCTCATTTGGTATGGGGTGTATGGGGGTAAGTTGGTTCGGGAAGGAAGTTGAACTTTTGTGAATTATAAATTTTACTTGTTGGGTAATAACCACTAATTAGTTTGGGTTGTTCAGAATTCATATTATGAGTCTGCATCTTATAGATAAAATTACTAATAATTAAGAAAATTTTATCTTTTCATGACTAATTGGTTTGGGTTGTTCAGAATTCAGCAGATAAAATTACTAATAATTAAGAAAATTTTATCTTTTCATGACTAATTGGTTTGGGTTGTTCATAATTCATATTATGAGTACGCATCTTACACATGAAATTACTAATAATTAAGAAAATTTTATCTTTTCATGAGTTGACTCGATTCGAATTTAAATTATTCTGAATCCCATAAATTTTTAAATTTCAGACAGTTTCTACCTAAAAAAAAATTTTACTTCTTGGGTTTGCATAATAGACTACATTTTTTGGAAAATATAGACCTCAACTTTCTGTATCGTTGAAAAAAGAACTTGCCAAGGATATCAAGTTTTCAGGAGAAGGAAAATGTAAATGAAATTAAAAAAATAAAGTAAAGATATTATTGATAGTTAAAATTATACTTTTAAATAATTTATTAATAAAATTCACAAAAAAGAAATTTATAATTTTGTTCTATTTCTTTATAATTGTCATAAATTAGCTGCAGGTTTTTTTATTAATTCTTGTTACCGATTCAGAATTAGGTCAATCAAACAAATAATCCTTTCAATATCATATAATTTTGGTAGAAGGAAAGAAAATTATTATATTTTATAGTATTTTTTATTATTTTTATGAGTTTTTATTATTAAAAAAAGAAGAATATTACAGTACATAATAATTTCATTAGTCAGCGTGTAATTTTTTAAAAGCAATGATGAAATCGAGATTATTAATTTTTTTTATTAGGGTTAATGATTATATATATGTTTTTTTTAGGGTAGAGGGGGCTGTATACAACAGTTTTTGATATGACATATTTTAATTATTTAAAAATTTTTGTATAATTTTTAAAAAATTATATTTTGATAGTGTTTGATATAATAAATTTATTGATATATTTTTTTATACTAAACAAAAATTATTTGAACAGTTAAAAATATATTATTAATTTTATGTATTATTTATAATGTATTTTTAGCTGTCCAAATGATTTTTGTTTAGCATAAAAATATATCAATAGATTCATTACATCAAACACTATCAAAATATACTTTTTTAAAAATTTTATAAAAATTTTTAAATAACTAAAATAAGTCACATCAGAAATTACTGTATAAAAATACACAACAATCCCTCTTTATCCGTTTTTTTAAACAGTAATAACTTCATTAATTTATGAAGACAAATCATAAAATGTAGGGTTGAGGGGCTGATGTATTTGCTGTGTAGGTTTCTTTTATAAAAATTTTTTGGATACTAAAAAATCTACATAACATGGACGATGTGTTTTTGGCGCATCAATCTCCTCAACCATAAAATGTAAATATATATATATATATATATATATATATATATATATATATATATCTTTAATATTAATATACCTGCTAAATTACCAGTAAATTGGTCTTCTTTTTATATTAGTGTACGAAATGTTGTTATTATTATAAAGGGATAATTATAAATTTAGTGACTATATTTTTCAATTTTTTTTTATTTTGATGTTTAGATAAAAAGAATTTACATTCAGTTATTTAAATGGAATAAATATATATTAATATGATATTTTGCTCCATTTTTATATTAATATAATGTTTTGCTCCATTTTATGTTTGACAGAATTAATTAGACATTGAATGTTCCGTTGTCTCATCAAAATTAGAGTAAAGGAAAAGACGAAATTCACCTTTATATTTGAGGAATGCATCACTTTCAACACAAACCTAAAATTATTTGATATTGGAATTGATTAATTACAAATTTATAATTTATTAAATGATCATCTGTAATATGTAGTATAGTCACGTTAAATGTTTGAACCCTACTTGGAAGCCAATTAATAAAAAGAAATAAATTAAATGATTTCATTCAAACCCCATCCACACAAAAGACCAAGATGAAAATTTTAGTAATACCTGATTATTTGGTCTGTGTATTTTATTGGTGACTTAGTGTATACGTTCCTGTAATTGTTAAATTCTTGAACTTGAATTACATATGCAATTATTTAATGTAGAATAATATGCATTTGTTGGTTGTTGCAGCATGTTGAAGTTCCTATCCCCACACCAAAGAAAGATGAGGTTTCGGTAAAATTAGAAGCAATTTGTGTCAATCCAATTGATTGGAAGATTCAAAAAGGCATGCTGCAGCCTTTGTTTTTGTCTCGTGTGTTCCCTCACATTCCTGGTAAATGTATCCTTGTTGTTGGCAATTTAGTTACTATTATTTGAGTGTGGAAGTAAATCAGATAAAAACAATCAAATCGAATTAAATTTTTCGAATTAAATTAAATATAATTATTTCATAATTATTTAGTTTAATTTTAATTTGAAAAATAAAATAAATTGAAAGTTTCATTTGATTTGCGATTTGAGTATTTTTTCTCAATTTCAAACTGAATTAAACCAAAATTTTATATATGTATATATATGTTGCTTTTTTACTATTATTGCAATTAAATATATTTGATTTGATTTTATATATAATAATATTTTATAATCTAATATTAATTTAAAATTAAAAAAAAAGATCATATGAAAATTAATTAAAAATAAAAAAAAAGTCATTCTTGAGAAAAAAAAATATACAAGTTTTGAGTATGTTCATTATTAGAATAGACAATTTTTACTTCGTACATTGAATTTTTTTGAAAATTTTTTTATTACCAATATTTTTTCTCAATTTATAATAAAATAATGACGATTTATAAAAAAATATTTTTAATTTGAAATCGACAAAACGAAAGTAATCAAATCAAATTAAACCGATAGTTAATTTGATTCAACTTGAAAAATTTTCAAATCGAAAAAATTAATTTAATTTAATAATAATTTTTCAAACCAACCTAACTAAATCGATGCACCCCTACTATTATTTATTAGAGATGTTGTATTACCTCAACGATATTTGCCCTTTTAAGTTCTGCTACCGTGAGATCCATCTTTCATAGAAACAGGAACAATTATTTTATAATTTGAAGTTTTAGTTGAAATTCTAAATATCAAAGAATTTGTTATAGATAATATATTTTTTAAATTTATAAAATATATATTTTATATGAGTGGAAAAGAGTTATTCATTATTATAATAGTTATTATTTTACAAAATAAAACTTATCTCGAGATCTTTGTACTTTTTCATTTTAGCTATTAATTCTCTATAGTTTAAATTTTTATCGATTAAATTCTCAAATTTCTATTTTTCAATATATCAAGTCATTTTTTGACAAGGTTTGATAGAAGGAAACTGTATGCACAAGCAAGTGAAGAAATACTTTAGTGCTGACTGAGATTCTCTTAGGTGATATGGAAAAAACAAATTCACTTGATTAAAATCAAATTTACTTAAATAAAACATTTTGGTTTTGGCTCTTTTGAAGCTCCTTCCTTGATAAAATAATACCATTTTGGAATTTGAATTTCCTTTTATTCCTAATTTAGAACCCTAAATCATGGCAAAGTTTGATATCCTTTATGCAATTTTTCTCTTTGTAGCTATCCTATCCTATCCGACTATCTCCCTTATGAAGCTATCCTAAAAATTAGTAATTTGATTTCAATTTGGTAAAAATGAAAACACAATCATTTCCATCCCACTTTTCTGTGAATCCAACTTCCAAAGTGATGACACTAGATTCAGGTGACAGTATTGAGTTGGTATTACTGTGTCTTTGTGGACGACGTACGTGAACAACGATGTCACGTGACACCCTTATCCGTTGCGAACATGACAATAATGGTGTCTTTCCTTATAAGCATTACTTAGATTTTGAACAATCCTAACCATAATCAAGACTAGATGTGCAAATAACCCCACCTGAGATCATATCATGTTATCTATTAGAGATGTTGTATTACTTAAAGGATATTTGCCTTTTTAAATTCTGTTATTGGATGATCCATCCTTCATAAAATAGGAACAAATATTTTATAATTTCAAATTTTAGTTGAAATTCTAAATATCAAATAATTTATTATAGATAATATATTTTTTAAATTTATAAAATATAAATTTTATGTGAGTGGAAAATAGTTATTTACTATCATGATAGTTATGTTCCATGAACTAAATAAATCCATAAACTTTACATGAATACTATAATGTCAAAATTATTTTATTTGTTGGTTTTTTGGACATTGCTATATGTATGGTTCCATTGATTTGTGGATGCTATAGCCTATAGGTATAGGTCCATTGACTTGTGAGCAATTGGGTAATTGGATTAATTTATGTTACTTAAAAATAAGAAAAGGAGATATATATATATATATCTATATTGGTAAGTTTTAATGGGATGTAATATATTCAAATGCATTTTATTTAAATATTTAATTATATTATTTTATATTTCATTATAATTTATTTAAATTGTTGTGAAATGAATCTCATATTGAAATATGAGGAATTAATTAAATTAATATTGAATATAATATAACTTAATTAATCTTATATAAAATGGAATTCAAACACTTGCTTACTCATTAAGTTCTTTTTGTGCAATGCATAGACTTTGACACTAACATAGCCGTAGTTGCTTCTAGAAATATATTTTGATGGGATGAAAGCACAATGGTGGCATATTGTTATATTCGATCACATTGTTTTTCTCCATATATCCATCATTTCATTTTTCAATGAGTAATTATGTTATGTAATGTAATAATAATGACAGAATAGAGGTGGATTAGTTGAACATGCAGTTGTTAAGGAAAGCTTGATAGTAGCAAGGCACTTGAAGTTTCAGCAACTGAAGTTGTAGCCTTAGTAGTTGTTGGTCTTACAGCTCACCAGGCTTTGACACAGTTTGAAGGGATCAAGCTTGATGGAAGCGGCAGCCAGAAAAACATTCTGATAACTGCTACCTCTGATGGTGTGGGTCATTATGCAGTTTAGCTAGCAAAGCTCGCAAACACTCATGTAATAGCCATTTGTGGATTTCGCAACTTTGAACTTATTAAGAGCTTAGGGGCTGTTGAGGTTCTTGATTAAAAGACAATAGATGGGGCAGCTCTAAAGAGCCCATCTAGTAGGAAATATGGTGTTGTTATTCATTGTGCCAATGGTATTTCTTGAAATACTTTTGAGCCTGACTAGAATGAAATTGGAAAAGTTGTGGACATTACTTCTGGTCCTAGCACTATGTTCACTTTTGCTCTAAAGAAACCTACTTTCTCCAAGAAGTAGATGTTGCCGCTGGTTTGGGCTACTGTAGACCAGAAGCTAGACTTTATTATTACATTAGTGAAGGAAGGGGAAGCATAAAACAGTTATAGACTCAAAGCATCCCTTGAGCAAGGCTGAAGATAGTTGGGCTAAGAGTATTTATGGTCATACTACTGGAAAGGTCATTAGAGAGCCTTAGATAAATATAATTTCCTTAAATTGCTAAACTGTTTATAACTACGAAGGTTTGTGATATGAGCTTTTTTATCATTTATTTTATTTAAATATAAAATCCAAAGATTTCAAGTAGAAATATATATTCTAAGGTGGATTTTATAGATTCGACTGTATATGGATTTAAAGGTGGATTATACAATGTAATAAACATTTGATTATTTGTGTATCTTGTTTTGTATTTTTCATGTTTTGAATAAATTAACAAGTAGTATTCTCTTCCTATAAAATATATATTGAGCTGCATATATTGTTTTTCCTATAATAAAAATGATTATAGAACATCTTTTCTAAAATAAAATGTTTATAAACTATTAGAAGAAAATTCTATCAAAATTTTTATTTATTATTTGAGAATAAAATATCTTATGAGAAAAATCTTGATAATTTTTTTTAATGGAGGTTAATATTGTGACTTAGATGATAAAAGAGTAATCCATCATTTTTAATAATTTTCACCAAATTAGTGACACATTTTATAATTTAAGAGATAAATCTCTCATTACCCACATCTTAGAGGAAGTGACACCTTGTGACATCTTTTATAGGTTATGAGATGAGTTTAGACTTTTTAATACTCGTACTTTTAAATGGAATGAGAAAATTAATCAGACTATTTGTCATGAGTTTAGGCTTTAGCCAAACCTGGCTTCTCATGTAGCTTTTAGATTTTCACCCATCAAGATCAGTCATGCTCTAAATGTCATGTGTGACATTATATACAGGCTAATCAAGCCAACTATCAATATCAAAGATGACAACAAATCCAAACATGGCCAACCTATAGGCTAATTGGTGTAGGGTGTAATCCTCCCCTATGGTCAACTTCTATGCAAGGAGACATGTGCACTATGGGCATTCTTCTTGCCTATAGTGTCCATAAAGCTCCTTTCTCGTGGAGACTTACACTCCCCTCCCTCCCTCCTTCTTCCTTGGGTACAAAGCCTGCCTTATACTTTTCCACTAGGGTAGCTCGCTTAAGCCTCATCACATTGCCAATCACTAGGCCTAAGGATAATGGAAAGCCAATAATAAATTTATCCTTCCTATATATGTTATATCAATAAACTGGGTTGTACAGAGAGGAGAAAACATTAGGTGCGATGAGCAAAATCCCTCTTGATTTGTTTGGTATAACTCCAAATACCTCCAAATTTGAAATGGGGCCTTTATTAGGGATATAAAAGCTATCAAAGAAAGATGGGACAATTTGCATGAGACATTCTTCGTCAGTTGGCAAACTAATGGATGTGCTTCCACTAATATGCCCATCAGCAAGGCCAGTCGGCCAATTCTGTGTGTATTATCGCAATGGTACTCTTCTGTTTTGTTGTTACTAAAGCTTCACTTGCAATAAATCTCAAATGGGCACCAAACACTCCAATGAGAGATGAGGCACCAAATCCTCCAAAATTATATATGGGGCAAAAGTCCCTCTAATTGTAAACAAGGCACCAAACCCCCAAGTATAACACAATGGGGTACTAGTCCCTCCAATTATCCTACTAGAGTACTAATCCCTCCAATATTTGTCATGGTCACCAAAACTACCTTAACATTTATTCAGTTTGCCAATCATCCCAACATAGACCTTTCTCTTGCCTATCCTGCATATGCTATTAAGGCTTTTTCTCTAGCCTTTCCAGTCTTCCTCAATAGGAGATTCATATATGATGGTCCATTCACATCCAACAGTATTAACCAAAGTCTCATTTTGCACAATTATTTCTCATATTTTCGAAACTAATTGTGTTTTTCCACATCGCATACTCGATGGGATGTAGAGCTAAGCTGTCACCCATTAGCTACACCATGAATATTCAAGTACGAAATAACAACCAATTAATTTTCTACAATGACATACCTATAACATATAAAGTAGACTCTCGCTCTTTAGTTTACATTCATGACTATTTAACCTAAGTAGTGAAGCTAATTACCTCCCATATTACTTTATTATTACAAGTAGCCTAGACTCCCGCAAGCTTTCACTCACTAGCCTACTCCAACAAGTCCACAAAGTGAATTGCACAATTTTGCTTTGGCATCAAATGTCATGAGCCTAGGCTTTAGCCAAGCCCAACTTCCTTTGTGGTGCTTATACTTTCATCCATTTATGCCAACCAAACTCTGGATGTCATGCGTGAAATTGTATATGGGTCAATCAAGCATATTATTAATACTAATGATGAGGAAAAATTCAAACATGGTTGACCTATAGGCCAATAAGGAATTATGTGAGGCACAATCCTTCCCTATAGTCAACCTATATGGAAGGAGATGCGCATTATGGGCATTCCATATGCCTATAGTGTCCATCAAGCTCATTTCCTATAGAGACTTTGTGCCTTTCCTCTTTTCTTGGGTACGAAGCTCGGCTCCTAGTTTACCACTAGGGTAGATTTTGCTAATCGTTGGGTCTAGGGATGGTAGAGAGCCACCACCAAATTTTCTATTCCTTTATATATTGACATATCAGTAAACTGGGTTGTACAATAAGGAAAAAACACTAGATGCGAGGAGAAAAGTCCCTCCTGAGTTGTATGATACAACTCCAAATATCTTTAAATTTGATATGGAGTCTTTATTAGGGATATAAAAGCTATCCAAAAAAGATGGGACAAAATGCATGAGAGATTCTTAGTGAATAGGCTAATCAATGGGTGTACTGCCCTCAACAAACTCGTCAGCAAAGCCAATGGATCAATTCTACGTGCGTTGTTGTAAGTGACATTGACAGTTCTCCAACTTTTTATATTTAAGAGAATACTTAGCCAATCCACCCTTTTATATCAATTATACTTCTGCGAAGTTAGCATCACTACACTATTCAAAGCTAAAAATCTTGATAATTATTTATTGATTTGAAATCTTGGCAATTATTATTAGGGGTGAGAAAAAATGGTGAAAATTGAAAATCGAATCGAATTGAATCGAACCTAATTCAATTGGTTTGGTTCAATTTAATTGAATTTTTGATCCGGTTCAAATTTTCATCTAAAAAACCTAAAATAACTTGATCGACCGAATTTTATATATATTATATATTTATTTTTTTATGTATATATTTAAAAATATTATATTTTTAATAATTAGATATGTATTCTATTAAAAAACAAAAATAAATGAAATAACCAAACCGAAATATGTTGATTTGTTCGATTCAACTAATATTGTAAAATTTAATTTGATTCAAATCGGTTTGATTTAAAAATTGGTTCGATTTAATTTTTAATTTTTAGTTCGATTATTATTGATTTGAAATGTGATTTTGGTGGATTATTATTATTTTTTTTTTTAACAAAATTTAGAATATATTAATATACCAACTTAACATATAGGGGTTTGATAAATCTAAGATTTTATTAATCAGAAAAAATGAGTTGGGCTTAAAATGAATTGGGAAAATGGTTTGAATGTTTGGATTAATCGGATTTTTAATATTGAGATATACAGTTATGTTTTTTTAGTGTTTGAATAAAACATATAATTAAAATGTAAAAAGACTAGAAAAGGAATCAAACTAATAAAATAAAAATTATTCTTTTCTTTCTTCAAAATTGTTATTATTAATTACTCCAATTAAAATCTCTACACCTGTGTAAGAAGAAATTAATTTATATTTGAAATTTATTTTAATGGCCAAAAAAATACTAGCGAAAATACAGTTGTGTTGATACACTTGATTTCATAATTACCTTCACAAAATTTTCACCGATTTAGATAAATATTAATCTCACTAAAATTAATTTAACCCAAACAATAAGACACCATAAAAATCATTAAAAAAACCAGAAATTAAGAATATGTATTTAAATATAATTCCTATATTCAATACAAAGCATAATAGAAAAACAACCAAAAGAAAAGTCAAAACACAGTTGTGTTCAGCGGATTTAGAAAATAAAAATAAACCAAATTTGAATTTGAGAATCCATAAAATTAGAAGTCAAAGTTTTAAAAAATTCAAATAAACAAACGCAAATGAAGAAGAAAAAAATATCCAGAAAAAAAAGCAAAAAATAAATTATCAGAAAAATAAGAAGAAAAGAAATACTCAGAAAAAGAAAAAGAAAATAATTCAGAAAATAAAATTTTTCAAACAATCTAACACAACTCTAGAATTTTCAAAAGAATAAAAAAATAGAGGAAGAAAAAACAATTTCAGTAGCACAATGAAAATCAAACAGCCTAGGATTTTTAACGAAAGTGGTAAAAGGAAATTAAGAGATCCTTTTTTGTATTGCAAAAGAATGAAAGAGCAAAAAATGTCAACACCATAAAATAACTGAGATATTTTTATCCCAAAATTATTAAAAAATTCGGTGTTTGGAAACGTGTTTTAAAAAGCTACTCTGAGTAGTGGTTGAATTACGATATTTTATCTCAAAAATTCATTAATCGTAATTTTAAACAAACACCATCATATTTTCTAAACATGACTAGCAATTTTATTTTTCCTCCAACAAACGTTTTTCTTAATGAAATATGCAAATAAACACCCTAGATAAAGAATAAATAAACTAAATTATAGAATCCCTTGAAGTCGAAGTCAACCTCACAACTTAAGCAAAAATAAGAACATTTTTTTAACAAGATTATATCGTATCATATGTAAAAATAAAAATAGAAATAAAAAGTCATCCTTATCCTCTTTCTCTCATACACGTGTCACTACTAGACCAAGACAGCATAAATGTTCTGTATTCTCGCAAAACAAAAAATCAAATCCCAAAAAATAATAGACCGGACTAGAATATACAGCCACACACGCCAAACCCTAAAAACCAAGGGTAGCATAAATTTCCAAAAAGCCCAAACTCATTTTTCTGAATGTCGATTAAGTCACAACCATTAACAGTCACGTTACCTAAAGCCCCTATCCACTCTTGGGGTTAATATTTGTCAATTTGAAAAAGTAATTCCCCAAATATACAGGTTGTTGAGGGAGATTTTAGTAATTCAACAAAAGAAAATATTTATACATATCAATGTGGGGACCAGACCACCTTCCCACCACAACCAAGCATATTTTTCGTTTCTAATTTTCACAAATAAAAAAATTTAAATAAAAATAATTACATTCCATATAAAAAGGTACTCATTTTTTTTTTCCTTTCAAAATATAATTCGCTCTTCTTTTTTAAATATTAATTTAATAAATAATTATTAATTATATTATTTATTAATTCATATTAATATATCACATATATAATTATATTTTTAATTTTTTATATTTAAATTATAAATTTAATAAAATAATATTTTAATATTTCAATATAAAAAATTTTTAAATTTAAATTTTACTAATTAAATGATTAATTATTAAATGGATAATTTATAATATAACAGATAATTTAGGTGAATAATTTAATTATTATAAATATTAAAAACTAAAAAATTAAAAAGTATATAATAAAAATATTTTAAATAGAGGTATTTAAAAAAAATAAAAATAAAATTAATGTAAAAAATTAAAAATATTTAAATTTTTTAATTTAAATATAAAATAAAATAAAATTATACGAAAAAACTATTTTAATAATAATAATAAATTTCAAAACTTTTTTAAATAATATAAATAAATAAATACACTCAATATTTTAATATTTCTTTGGTTTCTTCTCTTCTGCTTCTTCTGCGGAATCCATTCTAATGGCTTGGCAAGTAATCTAATTCTCTCCTCTCTCTCTCTCTCTCTGAAATTTCTTTTTCTTTGTTTTTGACGAAATCACGTAGGCATTGGTGATGAATATCAGTTCTTAGATCTCTGTGTGTTTTTAATTGCTTTCTAATTGGCTACAAATGGTGAGTTTTTGCCTCTCTTTCGATCCTTCATTTTCCCTTTTTAGTGTAGAATTTTGTGAATTTTGAGTTTTCAGCTTGATTTTTCGTTTTCTATAGCTGTAACCTTTCTTGCAAGCCAAAATGTAGTTTTATTTTTTTTTTTTAGCTTGAGGTCTGTTCTGTTTGGTTGCCGAGAAAACCGGAGGAGATGACAAGAAACTAAATGAAAATTTGAAAATTGAAGTCGTGTTTGTTCTTTTGATGATTTAGTGATAAAAACAAAGAAAAGAGAAAATAGAGCTGAATCAGGCTTTACTTGAAGATGATTGGTTGGTAGCGTATACTTTAAGATTTTTGTTTTGAAGCTTTCGCAATTTTTCAGCAATCAACAGAAAATTAACCTTTTAAGATGATTATTAGGTATATTTGATTATCTTTATTATTGTTTTAATTATGATTGCTAAGTGATTCTTTTGGATGTTCGATTACGTGTTTATTGGTTCAATTAGAGGATTCAAACAGGTTTTATTGTTCTTTTTGATGGTGTGAATGTAATAGTTAAACATTGTTCATTGCTGGTGGAAGTAAGCAGCGTTAATATATTCTATATGAATCGAATCCATATATGTGAGTTTTTTGTTAAATGGAGCACATAAAAATGGCTAGAAATTTGCTTCTGGTCATTTTACTGAAACAGCTAATATGTTTCTTGTGACATTGAAATAATGGAGGTGGATCTTTTGTAATATAAGTTCATTAGCAATCAAATAAACACAAAAAGTGCTAGATCTATTTACATGATTATCTAGTGTATTGCTCTTTTTTTTTTTTCAGTTTTCATTTGGAAGGTTTGGTTTTCTTGACTTCTATTGAGTCTGTGTTCTCCTTTTCTTATTTGTTGGCAGCTCAGCACAAGTTTTTGACAGATGGGCATTGTTGGAAGTAAATCTAAAGAGATAGATTGACATGCTAACTTGACACTTCTTGCTTGTAAAGAGGTTTAACAGAGATAGAAGACTGGTGATTTTAGATGATACTAGCTAGTTGCAGCTTGTAGAAGCTGCATCTAAGCATGTTGATAATATTTTGGCCAATATTTAATTACTCCTACAATGAGAATCGGGTTCCTTTCGATGTTGTATATTATAAGCTACAGTTTAGCGCTGGACCGTATATTGAAATTAGTAGTTCACACTCTGTTGACAGAGTAGACACCTCCATTAGGAGTTTGTTAGAAGTTCATTGACAAATTTTTGATTGTCATCTTCTACAATTCTAATAATGGAAAGGTGAATAGCTTGGCAGTTCACTTGATTGTGTAAGATTTCTCTTCTTCTCTGATACTTGTGCGACTTCTGGAATAAAATTTCTCTTCTTATTGTTTTCTACTCAGATATAAAATTTTGGAGGAGCTTGGTGATGGTACTTGTGGTAGTGTGTTTAAGGCTATTAATACGGAAACATATGAAATTGTAAGGATCTCTTTATAGTAGCAACTTTTTTTAGCTTTTATTATGCTTAGAATATTTAATTGTTTATTTCTGCTTATTATTTTCAATTGGTTCAAATTTATCACTTGAAAATTTTGTTGCCTAGAAGGTTATCATTTAGATAGTGTTTGTGGTATGATTAACATTGTAGTTTCTAATTGAGGTCAAATATAGCCTTGCTCATCATACTGAAGTATCTATGGAAACTTATATTCCTTCTTTTTTATTGAATATTGACGATCGACTAGCATGAGCATTTTTGTCACATCATGTGCAATTATTCAAAATCTCACCTACTAATCAACTGCAATTTAAAGTGAGAAATTCCAGGCACATAAAACAGATCTAAGATAAGTAAGAGACTCGTGATTTGATTGATGTATTTCAAATGCTGCCTTTTTGTTTTCCAATTTGACTTTCTGGAGTTGGAATTCATAAGATTAGCTACGAAAAGAGAACTATAACAAAGTATTCAAAATATGAAATTAAAATGAGAAAGGAAAGGAATTACGAATAATCTTACTTCAGATGCAAGTTTCATATCAAAAGAAAGAGAAGGATTTTGACTAATATTGAACGTTGTTAATGGTTTTGTGATATCAAAATAGCATTCTGTCTTACTAATCCATGCCTGATATGTTCAAACTTTAGTATCCTCATAAATAAAAATGTGAGATATCTCATTCTCATGAAAAATGAGTTACAAAGTTACTTCCTTACGAATTATGACAAGGTTAAGGGAAAATTTGTAGATAGTTGCAGTAAAAGGAGAATTTTTGTTTTCTGGGTTTTTGGGTCCTGTTAACAAAACTTGCTAGTATTCTGGTAACCTATTGGTTAAGTCATTAAGTTCTCATAGACGACATGTGTTGAATTTGTACAATTAGCCAAGGACTCTCTCTTTTCTCCTGTTCCTCTGATGTATTTTTTTTTTTTTGACAATGTTGTTTTTCCTACTCAATTAATAAAATAATTTCAACAAAAGCATTTTAGGTTGCCATCTTATCAGCATTTTGTTTCTGCTATTGACCAAAATATCTGGAAGAATTAAGAGCTAACTGTAAAAGATAATCTAAGAATTAGGTTCTTTTGAAGCTTGGTATTGTAGATATCATATAATTACTACCCGTAATTGGTTTATCTAATTAAACTACCATTCTATTTTAAATATATATTGCAGATAATCTGGGACAAAAAATATAAAGGAAAAAAAAGGGCAGTGTTTTATATAATTACGGAAAAAATGTTTTACTTCATGACTCTAGTTTGGTGGGCATTTAAATTATAATTCTATCCTCTGCTCATAGGTTGCTGTGAAGAAAATGAAAAGAAAGTTCTATTTCTGGGAAGAATGCATGAACTTGAGAGAAGTAAAGGTATGTGTGTTGGTTTACTTTGTGTGATCATCTCATGTTATAGTATATGGCCAATAAACTACCGAGCTTATGTTATCTTCTGCAGGCCCTTCGTAAACTGAACCATCCTAATATCATAAAGTTGAAGGAGGTTGTTAGGGAAAACAATGAGCTATTCTTCATTTTTGAATACATGGTGAGAGATTCTTGTCTCCCCATTTCACTACTTTTGATGGGTGGTTTGTGTTATTTGAAATCCATACAGGGAATGATAATCCTACTAATGATGGCATATCATGATTATTGAGAAGTGGCACTGAAAACATGATATATGGTTGTTATATCATGCTTAAACATTATTCTGAAATGAACCTTGATTGATGTTCAACTAATCCTTAATCCGAAACTAGGTGAGGGTAACCATGTGAATCCTTGTCCTCAGGTCATGTGTTCCATGAGATGTTTAGATACTATCTCTAATGTAATCATATGTGATATAAATGCCAGTTCTCATTATTCTTACATACATAGGATATCACGCCTTGGAACTGACGGCTGAATAATTGATTGTTCATTAACTGGCTAATTCTTGATTCTGGACTTCATCGAACCAGGAATATAATCTGTACCAAATCATGAGAGAACGAGAAAGACCTTTTACAGAGGATGAGATACAAAATTTTTTGTCTCAGATCCTGCGAGGACTTGCTCACATGCACAGGAATGGATATTTTCATAGAGATCTAAAACCTGGTAAGATTAGATGATATTGCATTTTGAGTTTTAGATTGCTATTTTCATCTTCACGGAGGAGTTTAACCAAAGACCTTTTCACCTTAGAGAATTTGCTGGTGACAAATGATGTTCTTAAAATTGCCGACTTTGGACTGGCTAGAGAAGTTTCATCATTGCCTCCTTATACAGAATATGTTTCCACACGGTGGTAAGCACTCTTTAAATGCTGAATTTTTTTTTTATCTTTTGTGTGCCAGCGTGTGCTTGCATTTGTTTAATTATTTTTAGTACCCTTGTAAATACTGTTTATCTCATACTGTATCTTGGTTGGGTACATTGCCAGGTACCGAGCTCCTGAAGTTTTGTTGCAGTCCTCGACATACACTCCTGCAATTGGTATGTTCCCTTTTCCCTAAAATCTTAAAGCTTTTTTTTGTTTTTCCTCTGAACAAAATTGGCAGAACCTGGCCTTCCAATTTGTTTTTTCCCAATAACAACTGGCTTAATATGAAGCCACCACATACCCTTAATTAGAAAAAAAAATATTGTATATGACAATGTCTGCTCAAGGATTTCTAGTCTCCTTTCTTTTTGGTTTATACAACCATGAAATTTTTAGCCAAATTTGATTAATACATAAAAATCTTTGCTTTCTTCTGTCAAAAGATATGACAGACCATGTTTTCCAAAACAACTATATATTCTTCTTGGCAAAATGCTTGCATTTATGTTTTCTAGTGGAATTGTAAAATTAGGATTCACATACAAGATAAATGAATGTGTGATGATGCTTCTCATTCCTGCAAGGTGCAAAAAGTTGATTTTGGTTAATCTGTAATGCCACTCTTTTTTATATATTGATTTTACAGATCATTTTTATATGGTTTTTCTTTGTCGAGTGATTTCTAAAATTGGAAACTGAAATTATATGCAGATATGTGGGCAGTTGGAGCAATACTAGCAGAGTTATTCACTCTGTCCCCTATTTTCCCTGGGGAAAGGTGATTTTTTTTTATTATCTTTAGTTGCGTGTCCTTGGTATGAAAGACACAGATAAAAAATTAATTCTGTTCTACAGAAATCCACTCTTCTCCATGCCTCAACCAACAATACCACACACACAGATAATTTATGCTGTCATAGTTACATGGCACTCCTTGGCTAGAAAGGTTTTTTTAAGTCAAATTTTTAGTAGTCATGTTCTAGAATTTGAAATCACTTTTTCTTTTGCCCCTGAGTAATCTGGAATCAGGTCACTTAAGCTTGATACTCAAGCATTCTGCTGCTTATAATTCTATACAATTTGTTTCTGCATTGATCTTTGACCAAATAAGGACAACAGATATCCCTATTAAAGTAAATGTATTTCTATTAAAAATTACAAGATTGCCATTTTTTTTATCTTGATATTAAGGAATTTAGTGTTAATCTTGTTACATCGCTCTTTCTGTCTCTCACTCTCTTATATGCGAAGTCAGATAAGTAATTTAATTATATTTGTGTATAAAAATTGCCTCATTAGATTGTTGAATTTACATTATTTTATTGATAAACAGATAGACACTTTCAGTGCCTCTAAATGAATCTTTAATAACCTATATGCTTGTACTTCAAGAAAGTTTATGGATTGCAAGTTTATTGGTCCATCTGCTCATATGTGTGGAATTACTTTAGTATGTATGTTTATGAAAAACTGTCAGAACTAATTGAATTTCATCTTATGACATTCATGTCACATGGGCAGTGAAATAGATCAATTGTACAAGATATGCTGTGTTCTTGGTACGCCTGATTGGACTGCATTCCCTGGAGCAACAAATATCTCTCGATTGATGAATATTTGTTATTCAGAGGCAAGCTAATCTATAAATATTTACAGTTTTCTACAGTGTCTTTTATGCCTAGATTTTGCACTTATCGTTGCTATTGTTAATTTTTCTTTTTCATTCTTATTCTCGGTTAGATTTTGCCTGCCAACCTATCTGAATTCATTCCCAATGCTAGCTTAGAAGCCATTGACTTGATCATGGTAGGTATTGATATAATATGCTTTCCGCAGTTCTCATTACCAATTAATGTTTGGTCAGGTTAATTTTTGGTTATTGATTTTTCTGAATTTTAATTTCTTGTATGCTTTTGCTTTTCCAAAGCGATTATGTTCATGGGACCCATTAAAGAGGCCAACTGCTGAGCAATCATTGCAACATCCATTTTTCAATGTAATTATGTGCTGCCTTGTCTGATTTTGTGCTTTGTTTTAATATTAGATCAGTTTACTAAGATGTCTTGGACAGGTGGGTATGCGGGTTCCTTATCCAATCCTAGATCCACTTGAGCTGAAGCTAAATAATATAGGTGAGTTTTTGTAAGTTCTGTATTCCAAAATTTTGATGAGTGTTTATGAACCATCTTCCTCTTGTAATATTCCAACAGGGGCAAAGCCAAATCTGGAGTTAAATTTGTGGGAATGTGGTGCTGAACCTGATGACTGTTTTCTTGGATTGACATTGGCCGTGAAACCCAGTATTTCAAACTTTGGTAAATAACTAAAGATAACTTCCTAGTATATAGTGGCTAACATAGGGATACTAATAGGAAGGTCAAAAGTTGTTCATTGTGCCCTGCCATCTCTCCGTTCTTGCTCGAGTAACACAGCATAATGGAAATATTCTTATTTCTCTCATTTTAAGTGCTTTACTGGGACATGCAACCTACTTTCCCTTTTTCTGGCTGGCAGAGTAGATGTTCCTCTCAAGTCATTTGTATCCAGTGTGAAGATGGGAATTATATTTGTAGTTCCCCTCTTAAATAGATATTATGTGTTACCTTTTCCAGTATTTTTGCTCAATTTACTTTTTGAGTATTCTTTACATTTTGATGATGTCCATGATTTATGCTCTCTCTCTGGATAGTTAGATCCTCTCTCTCTCACTCCTTTGTTTCTGCACTTTCTCTGAAGACCAACTAGAATATTTATCTAACTGTAATCATTATTTCCTGCAGAGGCAGTTCATACTGTTTCTCAAGATATGGAAGAGGTGAGTTTGTATGATTGCATTCAATGTTGATGCTGTAACATACTTGTAATCCTTGACTTTCAAAGCACAATTTGTCTATGATGAAAATTAAATTGCTACCTACTGAAGCTATGTAAATTTATCCTTGCAGAATTTTCTGTTTTGCTCTGATTACAGAGATCATCAAGATCAATCAGGTAGTTGTTTGGCCATTTCTTCTGCCTAAGTGGGCCTTCCTGGAAGGGAATAAGTTCTATTTAGCATTCCCCTTTTGTTGCATCCCTGAACTTTCTTCCTTGACAATTTTTTAATCCTTGAATCATTTTGTTGGATGTTTTAGTGAGATTTATTTTTCTATAAATTCATTAAGCTTCCCGAGAAAAATTTTAGCCTTGGAACCTTTTTCTTTGTTTTGAACATAGCCTCATGTAAGTTAAAACAATAACAATTAAAGTTCGGTAACATTTCTCGGGGAGTCCTGATTGAGCATGGACAAGCTTTCTCAAGACAAAAAATGCAAAATTGTGGGAGTCATCATAATCATAGATAATGAATTGCTGCTTAGACATGAAATTATTAGCTTTGATCTTCTTTCAGTTTCTCTAATAAGATTCTATTGGATTCATGTTCCAGTGTTTTGGTCCTTATTATCTCCTGATGAAAACGGAATCCACCCTCCAGTGGAGTCATCATTGTCATTATCATTCGGGTAAGTGTGATAACGCACTACTGTTGAAAATATTGTCTGGTGGTAATAGAGACAAATGGTAATAATTTTGACAACCAAGAACTTAACTGCCTGTATTACTCAACATTTTTCTTGTGCTTTTTGGGGTTATAACCTTTATTGCTAGAGTTTTTGGGGTTATCTTACATGTCAAAACGTCATGTAGTTGATTGTCGTCATACTTCCGGTCAACTTTTCTCTATAATTGTTCTCCAAAATTGCCAAGTGGCCAAAGTCTATTTTTGTTCTGTGCATATTTTCTTCCTTGGACGCTGATCATCTCTACTTATTCTCCTGAAAAAGTAAATAGGATAATCTTCTTCCAGAGATTTGGGCAATTAAAAGCAACGGTTAGTGAATGCATGATTAATGCTTCTTTCCTTGGCAGTTCAATTCAGCATCCTTCAGTTCCGCAGTCATCTGGTTTTGAGATTACATCACTACAGCCCAACATCTTAGATTGGCCATTGTTGGCAATGTCTACCCCACTTCAGCAGAGCCACTACCTTTGATCGATTCTGCCAGTGTGATCGAATAAGGAGGGTGTACAAATAATCTGTAATTATTAGTAGTATTTGATTTTGTGAAGTTCTTTAGCATCTATATAGGTTTCGTTGTCTTCAGAAATCAGAATACATGTGCTTGGAAAATTTGCCAGGAAGAATAGTACCTGATAAATGATTAAAAAAATCATTAAATCTTGAGGTTTTTCCAACATGGTTATCAAAATATAATTTGTTGGAGGTGTGGGAGTTTTCAGTCAAAACTTCCTGAGTTTTTAGTAAAAAAATATTAAACCTTGAGTTATTTTTTTTAGGGTAAATTGCTATTTAATTTTTATTATTTAATATAATTAACACTTTTGTCCTACTATTTTTAGAAGCTAATTAGTTAATCTTTAATATTTTATTCTATTTTCATCTAATTTTCTGTTAAAAAATTAAAAAGAAAAAGAAAATAATTTTTTATTATATTATAATATATAATAATATAATTCAATACATAAACTACTCTTTAGTTTTCCTTAAATTTTATCTTCTCTGCCGTTGAAATAAATAAAAAAATTAAGAAAAAACAAGCCTCTGCAGCCTAAACTGAACTCCATTTCCATCTCTACTCTCCATAAGTGAAATACTATTAGCATTTAGGGATAAAACCTCCATCTTCTTAGATTTTCCCAATCCAAAATCCACCGTAAAAAATGTGAGCCTCTCCTTTATTCTTTTCAAAACTCCTTTCTCTAATCCATTTGTACAGTCACAAAGCTTCTCAGCAATAATTGCAACCCCCTTTTCCTTCATAAAAAATTCCATTTCTATAACATTATTATGGTGAAAAACAACATTTCCAAAATAATTTTGTGGAACTGGAGAGTCTAAATCTAGACTGCTCCTACAACCTTTCCTCCATATATTTCTCTTCCAAGCAAGATAATCAAACAATACAGTGACACATAAATGCTAATATATCCTGTAAATTTGACCCGGTTAATCTGGGGTAGCTCCTTGTTTAGAGAAAATAATGGGTGATTGATAAGGGTGCTTTGGGTGTTTATTGCCTCCATATTTCTTGTATGAAATTTTTGCCTCAAAAAATTCAAGGCTAATTTAATTCTTGCACTGTTACTCTGCTCACAACCAGCAAAATTAACTAACCAAACAAGCAAAATTAACTAAACATTTGGGAAACTCTGTTTAGCATCGTTTGGAAGTTCTCCGAGGGATAGCATCAAAAGCAGGAGAATCTAAAAAATTTTAAATATTTCTGTCGAACCCATTTTCCTGGATTGTTTTTCGAAATTAAAACTGTGGTATCGACAACATGTTGAATGCATTGCTTTCACATTTTCTGGCCTTGTACATAGTACATCTATTCACCAGCTTGTGTTGATGCACTCCTCAATATGATGTTCAGATGGATAAATAGAGGTGGTGTTCGGTCTTTGACTTCTACAACTTCAAGTAGTAGTAATTCATCTGGCCCTGGGGTAGAGGAAACTTATGTTAGACTTTAAGTATCTGCATGGGATATGCTAGAAGCAATTCCCTTTGCCCTTGAAGCAGCTCTGACAGCCTGTGCCCATGGAAGATTATCCCTACGTGAACTAGCCATAGGTTTGTGTAATTGACTTGGGAAAATATTCTTACTAATTAATGAACTGAGAGCAAAAACACATTTCTTAATTTAATTAATTTAATTGCTTGTTTTAATTTAAGATTGTTGAGTTAGCATTTGTTAGGTAATTTCAAGTTGTGTAGTTTCCTCATTCGTAAATTTTTCATCCAATCTGTTAAATTTAATTGAGTTAATTACTATTTCCCCGTAAAATGACTAATAAATTAAGTTTTCCTGACTTTTTTTAAAATATATTAATTTTTGAGAACTGACCCTTTATACTAATATATCATTTTGTCTAATTTTATCTTTAATCAACCCTAAAATGGTTAATAATAACTATAAGAAGACAGAAATATTCTTATCCTTTATTTTTAATTAATTATATTCTATTTTTGCTTTAAAAAAATATTTTTTAAGGTTAAAAAATGTATTTTCCTTTTTTTGATAAATTTGAAAATAAAAAATAAATAAAAACATTTTTTAATTTTTTTTTATTTTTTATTTTAAAAAATAATTTAAGAAGAAATTAAATTATTTCTTCTTTAATTTTTTAATACAAATAAAAAATTCATTTTCATATTTTTGACAAATTTGAAAATAAAAAGTAAAGATATTTTTTTTAAAAAATATTTTTTATTTTTTATTTGTTATTTTTTATTTTCAAATTTTTATTTTTTAAAAAATAAAATAAAAAATATTTTTATTTATTTATTTTCAAAGTTGTCAAAAAAATATAAAAATATATTTTTAACCCTAAAAAAAAATTTAAAGCAAAAATAGAATGTAGTTAATTAAAAATAAATGACAATGATATTTCTATTTTTTTATCGTTTTTGTTGACCATTTTAGGGTTAACTAATAACAAAATTGAATGGAAGAGTCTAATAGTATATTGTGACATTTATCAAAAGAGAGTTCGTATATTTTTTAAAGGTCAAAAATGAGTTAGTGTATTAAATCATTCTACATGGAGAAAATCATAATTAACACAATTTAATTTCTGAAATAGAAATGATTAGTATAAAGGGAAAATTTAAGGTAAAATGAGGGGGTATTTAAGTTAATTCATATATATTTAGCAAAAAATTAGACAGAATGAATATTTGTATGAGAGAATAAAATATTAGGGACTAACTAATTAATTTTTTAAAATAGGAAGATAAAAATATTAATTACACTAAATAATATAAATTAAATAATAATTTATCTTTATTTTTAAATATTGTCATTAAAATTTAATTTGATGCATGTCACTATTTAAATTGTTTTAATTTTTTTCAATTACGTACTGAAAGTTTTCGATCAAAATCTCCTCAAATTAATATATCATTTTAATCATTTGACTAATCTCCTCAAATTAATATATTATTTTAATTATTTGACTCAATATGTCAATTTAAATTCATATCATGTGAGACTAGAATAATATGTCGAGTCATATCATGTCACTTCTTTTGATGGATGTTAACTAAAAATTTTTAAGTGACTTATAATTAAATAAAATAAAATTTTAAATAATTAAACTTTAGCACAACATTATAAAAATCATCAAAATTTAGTAATTTTTGTGATTATTTATAATTTTTATTTTTTGATTTTTTTAATTATTTTCTGATTAAAATATTTTTTAAATTTTTTAATCAAAATATTTTTTTAAGTGAGTGTATATTTTAATTTTAATTTTATTTAATTTTCATAAATTCAAACTATAATTTTTTTTAAAAAATCGAGATATAAATTCAAAATTATTAGTTACTCTTTTCATTCAAAATATTATTTTAATTATTTAAAAAATATTATTTTTCTAATTTATACTTTAGAAAGAAAATGAAAAGTTATTTTGTCACTTTAAAATTTAAATAAGTTATTTATTAATATAAATATAAAAATATATAATAGATCTTAAATATTAATGATTGAATTGTTGTTTTCGATATAAGAATTTATATAAGAATCATTTTTATTAATTTTTTTTAAATATTTTTCAGTTTCTTGTATTTTAACTATTCTTTGCCATTTGCTTCATGAGTAAATGACCTTAGAAATGTTGTGGCTAAAGTACAAAGTTCAATTTGATGCAGACGGATATCTAAATTTTTTTTTATCATAAATCATTTGAGAGTTTTAGATTAAAAATTCAAATGGAGTGTGAGACTTGTCAATAATCTGACTCAATATATAATTTGAAATCCACTTAAAATATTTAAGGTGATTTATCATGCCACGTTATTCATTTTAGCTAAATTTTGGCCGAAAATTTTTTTGACTTTTGATTGAAAAAAATAAAATAAAATTTTAGATATTCACCAACATCAAATTTAATTTTAATAATTATATTAAAAAAAATCTTCACAATTTAATACTTTTAAGATCATTTACCCAATAATTAGTATGAGATTGATCGATTACAAACATCCATCATATCGAGATTAATTTTCTGTTTTTTCTTATTTTAGAGATTTGAGATTAATTTTCACATTGTGATAAGTTTATGTGAATTTTTTTTTTTTTTGGTGTGTTTTTTATGGTATAAAATGATGAAAAACTGGATTGAATTAATTGGATATGAGGAGTAGAAGAGTTTGTTTTCATCTTTTATCTAAATATGAAAAAGGATTTTGTAGCTTCATGCAGGTTTAGCATTAGCAAAAGAATCCAAATGCGTAGGAGTTTGATAATTGATCTTATATGGACCTATATTCAGTGACTAGCTTTATGGTATTAGAGGTGTAATCGAATTCAGTCAAAACAACGTTGAATTCCAACGGAACTTAATTATAAAATTCAAAATTTGAAGCTCCATTTAAATTTTATTCAATTTTTATTTTAAAATTCAAATTTAATTTAAAATGAATCAAAATACTTAAATTTAATTTGATTTATTTGATTATCATCAAATATATATATATATATATATATATATATATATATATATATATATATAATCAAAATGAAACTTGAATAAATATGAATAAGATCCTGATCGAAATAGTAATTTTTTTTTTTTATATCATGTTTATATTTAAAATTATATAAAACTTTGATATTCATTATACCAAGAATCACTATAATACTCATACTCGACTTAATTTATTATAATTTAAGTTCGAGCTCGAGTCGATTAAAATAAAGTATTTTACTAATCGAATTTTAACTTATTTTCATCTCTAATAATATTAGTAAATATATATAGAATGTCAGCTTAAAGCCATGCTTAGATTGAGAATATTTAAAATCGAAGAAATTTATTCAAATTCATATAATTAGAAATTATGGAATGTGAAATCAATAAAATTAATAAATTTTATTGTTTGGTATTAAAATAAAATTCTTAGATTTATTGTTTACATTTCTATATATTCATATTTGGATAAATAATTAAATTCCATGGATTTTAAGTAAATTACTAACTTGTTCTATATTTTTTATGTACCTTCTAATTAAATTTATGATGATTTGGGAAGATTAACAAATTTAATTACTTTCGATATTGGAGTTAATCAACTATCTAGTAATATTCTTTTTATCTATTTTTAATATCTCATTTTTAACTAAAATTCAAGGTACTCATAATCAGTTCAATAAGAGTTTGTCATAAAATATAGGTCTCACTCTACCAAATCTTGAATTTTTTGACATTGGTAAAAATAATTTTTTTGGGTTAATCCCAAATTCTTTATTCAATGTTTCTCAATTGAAAACAATTGATCTTGGTTGGAGTCTTCGTTGGGTAAGTTCTATTGACTATAGGAAATTTGAGAAAAAGCATGTAGAGGTTAAGACTTTATGAAAATAATTTGAGAAGTAATGCAAGTAATTATTTGAATTTTATAACTCCTCTTAAAAATTGTTCCGAGTTTAAAATTTAAAATAGTTAGAATATTAATCAATATAATAGATGATAGTTTTGGAATGTTAAAAAAATTAATGAATTTTCTCGAATAAATAAAAGATAAATTTTGTCAAATCTCACCTTTTAGGTGAGAATTGAAAACATTAAAAAATAAAAAATTTTGGCTAATGATAAAATTCATAAATTTCATATATTTTAATTATTTTCATGCTAATCAAACGGTGAATTTTAACATAATCCATGAATTTTGTAAAATCTCTTACCTGAATTCCTTCCATCCAAATAAGGTATGAAGGTAAATTGGTAGGGTAAGTGGAAGTTTTATAGTTTTGTTCAAGAAAAATTACTATATGATCTCTTACTTGAAGTCAATATCATTAGTGAGTTTCAAATTTTCTAGAAATGCATAAATAAGTTCCTAATGTTCGGTTTTGTGTATTAAATAGTCCGTCCATCCAAATTTCTCTTCAAGGATAATAATATTTCCATTTCTCTTTCTTTTCTTTTTCTTTTGTATTTTTTTTCTGCATCACTCTTGTTGATTGAATTTGTTTCTAATTTCAAAGCTTAGATCTATCAAAAAATTTCCCATTTTATAGTGTTTTGATTGAATTTGAGGATTTCTTCTAATCCCTTGTTCTTGTAGAAAGCTTTGATCCAGTGACTGAATTGACAATAGTTGAAATGCTGCATTATTCACTTCAGCATGCTGATAAAGTGCTTCCTCGCAGGGACTGGCTAGCTGAAAAGATCTGGTTTTCATCAACTCTTCACACTTTCGTTTATTTCTTCGGAATTAACAACATTCACATAATTTGAACTAGGCAGACTTCTGCTTAGCTTTTATGGTGTCATATTGTTAAATATACTTTAGAAAGTGCTTCATTTGATCCTACAGTGCAGCAATGTACTCTTGTGGAGAATTCTTCCTCCATTACTTTAGGAAGTACATGGACAGTTCTGAGTATGGAAATTGTTTTTCTTCCTCAAAATGAGACTTTATACAGTGCTAATACACATTAGATAACAGTTTCCAGGTTCATGAAATGAGATTATCTCTATACGAATGGATTTCTGTCTTTATAGTCCTCGGAATTGCCATTATCAATCAATATACAATACATGCGGATTCGCCATGCCCCAAAAGCAAAAACTCTGATTAATTGGCATGCTACGAGGCACTTGTGGTTATAGAATTAAATTCAGTTTCCTTCCCAGTTTACGTATACTGATTAATATATGATTTGTTTTTTGTTTGTATGGCTTTTAAACAAACTTGCAAGTGTGCATCAGATGTGGACAACCTGTGTCGTGGTGGGAGTATATAATTCCTGTAAATGTTGGAATATTTAATTGAATTTTTCCCCTTCCCTATATATGGTGTCCCTGATGTTGATTAACTCAGTATTTCAAGATTTGCTGTGGCATTTTGCTTGTAGTGCTTTTTCTGTAATCTTAAGTATGTTTATGGAATTATGGATTGAATTTTTCAATATGTCTCCGGCTGAGCTTATATTTGGTGTCCCTTGTTGAAGAACTTGGAAAGTGTGAAAAAGATTGCACTTTAATATCTTAAAGTTCTTTAAGATCTTGTGTTTCTTCCGGTGGCGGTATAAGAACTAAAAATGCTAATGTTGAAAGAGTATGAACAAAGTATAACATGGTAGTCATTAGTAACATGTTTAGGCCATTGGCATAACCAGCTTCCTTCGAAAGAATCATATGCTTATGGAGCAAAAGCTAATGCCATGGAGGAAGCAGAATGTAATTTGTGAAAAACACAAATTGTGAGTTGGACATACCGATAATTCAAACATAGTCAATGAACAGGTGGAACACAACATTTACTTGAGAAAATAAATGGAGCACTACTATCTAGCTGGGAATTTATCCAGTCTAATCAAATGCTTAGATACATCTCCTCTGTCTTTCCAACCCAATAAAAGATACAAATAATCTCCACGAACCATTTCCTATATCTCATTTCGGAATTTAGATATTTTTCTTACTAGTGATAGATTTCTGAATCCTGATACATAATTGAAGGTAAATAAATAATAATTGAGAGGAGAACATTGGTGTTTCTTACTTTTCATGTGAAGAGCTGGTATAAATTCTTTGGTACTTTCTAAAATTCAGTCTGAAGAGGGAAAAACTGTGCTGAGAAAGTAATAATGAAAAAATGACGAGTCCTTAAAAATTTCTTGGTACTCATCCTTGTCAAAACTCCCGCACCACCAGCAAAAAAACTTGGCAACTGTTCCAGTCATCCAAGATATTATTTGTCACACCGATTCTCTGTTATCCCCACAGCAAATAAATAAAAAACCAAAAAACAAGAAGAAATGACTGGATGTATTTCTGAAAACTGATTTGAACTGTCATGATTCTTAAGTGATAATAGTATTTGGAATGCTCTGCAAGAACATTGCCCTTGCAGCAGGATCTGTTGAAAATCGACCGAGTACAGCAATTGTAGCTGTGTTGCTTCCAAACTTCTCAATACCTCTAGAAATCATACAAGTATGGTTAGCCTCCACAACTACCATCACATCTCCACCTAGAAACGATGAAACGGTCTCTGCAATCTGCCGGGTGAGCCTTTCCTGCACTTGAAGCTTGAAACCGTAAGAATGTACTATAGACTGTAGAAGAGATTTTCCAATAGGGTTGAATCCTTCAGCACAGAAGTAACCAATATGCACAATGCCATAAAAGGGCAGTAAATGATGTTCGCACTGAGACACGAATGACAGGTTCAGCTCGGAATGTATCTGTTCTTTGTTATGGCTAATATCTCCATTGGCTTTAAGAGGATCTGTCCCATTACAACCAAAACCATTCTCCTGTTTTGTGTTCTGGAAGTTCATCAACCACTTCACAAAACGACTCGGAGTTCCAACAAGCTCTTTCCTTAGTGGGTCTTCTCCCAAAGACCTGAGAATTGATGAAGCAGCAGTGACCATTCCTGGATTGGGTGGTCCAATATTGGATGAAAGTTTTGCACTTGAACAAGATTGGGAAGGACACCAATATTGCACCATAGAGTCTTTCATCTGAATTTTATCCATGTCTACACCTCTGAACTTCAGAAGACTCAAAAAATCACACCAAAAGTCAGCATTTTCATTTTCAAAAACACCAGAACCTGAACGAACCAGTGCCTTAACCCATCCTTGGTGATTGGAGTCGAGTAAAAATGACTCTGCATTTGGAAAATGGATGTGTAAACATTGGAGTATGACGGCAACACCTGCTGGTTTGATCCCATGTTGCAGAGCTGAACAGATTTCATCTGCCAAACGCTGTGGATCCTGGAGTCGTCTGGCAAAGACATCAGCAACTCTAGATAGCTTGCTTAATCCTACAACCCTATGACCAGATGGGACATAACCAACATGACACTTAATTTGAAAGGGAAGCAAGCAAGACTCGCAGTATGAGAAAAGGTCGAGATCCCGAACAATCACAAGCCCACCTGCTCCTCCAGCATGACCTACTGCATTATCCAAACCAGCTTCAGGGAATAAGGCACTGTGAACAATGTCCTTTGCCTTCTGTTTATAACCTGAAAAAGGTAACAATCATGTACTAATGGTCAATTGGCAGATCACACATCCAACTCCAAGTCAAAGATAGTTGAGAAAAAAAAAATCAACAACAAAAACATATCCACATGAAAATTCAATTTTTCTTGATTATTTCCATCAAAGGGAGAGTAAGCATGGATTATCAAATCACAAAGTTAACCTTTCAATTTCTCACTTTTTATAAGTTTATGAATTATGACGTGACAGACAGAATCATTAAGTAATGGCCTATTGAAAGCCTTTCCAAAAGGGCTTATTGAACTAGCATTCAGAGGATATTTCTACGCCACTTTTAAACAAATTGGCAATTTCTGCAATTGCTGTCCAATTATTTGCAACAATTATTCACTGTGAAATGGAACAGTGATATTGCACATATTTACCACCTCCACGTAAAAAAAAAAAATGTACACCGTTAAAATTTTTATTGAGCGCGTCAAATGCTAGGAAACAAGACAAAGTAGGGTCATGAATGGAGCTCAACAATTACCATATATTGTATTAAATGAGAGTATGACATTAATGCAGGCATGAAAAAACATACACAAACATCACTAGTAAAGATTTTTGCGATTTAGTACGAATTATATCATTATAAATACACCTCTACCTTAATAAATACCAACCTACCATCCGAATAAGTTTGAGCTAATAATTTCCCCCAAAAGAAAAAAACGTTTGAACTAGTAAACGATCACTAGAGCCCATAAAAATAAACTAACTAATATGAACAGGGAAAGTATAATTTTTTTTTTTTTTGAAAAGGGAGATCCTAAAAGAAAGTCGTTGTGAGTCGAACAAACTGAAAGGAATCGGTACCTTTAGTTCCATAGAGTAAGGCCTTGGCAACTCGTTGAGGGGTCTTTTTAAGACCTTCTCTATTGATATCCTCATTGAGACCTTGTAATAGAACTCTAACAGCGTTCTCAATTGCCAAAGTCTCTGGTTCTTCTTCAAATCCCAGCTCAAGGCAATCGAGTTTCACTCCATTCTCAAGCTCCGCATTGAAATGCCCCTCATCCAAGGCACCCATTGACAGAGCACGGATCCCACCGACAACTGCAGCAAAGATCCGAAAGAACAGAGCGAAACAGAGCTTATCTAATCAAATGGCTTCTTATGAGCAAAATCCAAAAGAACCTAACGCCTTAAAATGATCGAAATCTAGATATGAATCGATAAGAAATTTCAAAATTGTAAAGGTACCCAGATGCTAAAACAATAAAGGACCACAGAAAAATCAATTCAGTACTAAAAAGAAGCGAGACCCAATAATGAATCAATAAGAAAATTCAAAATCTGGGCTACTCTGGTGAAGAACAATAGAAAAGTAATGATGGGCAACAAAGAAACTGGTCAAATATTTATAACGACATCGGGAAAAAAGTAAAAAAGGAAAATAAGTTAGTAAGGAAAAAAGAAAGTATATCCTAAGATACCCAAAGAAAGAAAAAAAGAGCAGGTTAGTAAATGTTATTAGAAGAAGCAAAATAGATCACGGGTTAGAGAGAGCAGGCTGAAAATAAAAAACGAGGCTGAAGATAAAAAACGAGGCTGAAGGAGGTAGAAAAAGAAGAAGAAAAACGAAGGGAAACGTTTGGTCAATGGAAATATGTGGATGGTTTATTTCATATAGTTTGGGTGATCGAAATTAGGGATGATACTTAGTTAATTATTATATTTATTTAATTATTATATATATATATATATATATATATATATTTATATATATAAGAAATAATTTATTTAAGAAATAATTTTTATGAGATTGTTGGAGTTTATTGAAAGCACTTATTAGATTAAATTTGTTTAAGTATTCATATTTTAATATATGCTGAATTTTTAATATTTTATTAAAAAATATTACTGAATATTTTTTATGTATTAAAATATTTATATTTTAATTATGTTTTGTTGATATTTTGTGTGTTTGAATTTATTAATATTTTTTAAATAAATTTTTTCATATTTTTAGCTATTATTTATAAATTTTATAAATATAAATAAATTTAATAATATAAAATTAAGCGGGGAATGAAAAACTCCACGGAAATGAGGATGAGGACTAAATTATTTCCATATGTGAAATAACGATAAGGATGAGAATTATCCGTTAAAGCGAGAATGGAAATGGGGATGATTCTCCCGCTCCCGCTCCGCCCATTGCTATCCCTAATCAAAATATGGGTCCCAAATTACGACTCAAGTTTGCACTTTTGCCAGCGCAAGGTCTGAATTCTTTGGAGTCTCTTTTTCGCTATTCATTGTCTCCACTTTGCCAAATGCCAAATTGCAAATCTTTGTTTAGGAAGGTAAAAAGAAAAGGCGGTTTGGTATTTTTATATGATGATTTTGATGGCAATTAGCCTCCACCACCCACCCCCAACCTTCGAATCTAAGACCTACTGGCGAAAAGCCCCCAAAGACAAAAACTGAGGTAGGAGGCTGTTGTGGTAACGTGGGAGTGGGTATTGGGTGGGACCTATAGAGCAAAATGGTAAGATAGGTTGGCATCTGTTGGATTTAAATTAAAAGTTATTATAATATTTTTTGTTTGAATTTTTTTTAAATTAAATTAAATTAAATTATTATTATAGTTAAATTTTTAATTTTAATTTAATTTAAATATTTTTAATTTATCGATTTCAAATTAATTTTTTTTTCTAATTATTATTATTTTATTATAAATTTTAAAAAAAATATCAATAAAGTATTGATAATAAAATAAATTTCAAAAATAGTTAAATATTATACATTATAAAATTTATCTATTACATTAATTAGCAAATTCAAAATTTATATTTTTTTTTCAAAAATTAAATTTTTAATTTATCTTTAATTAATTTTCATAAATGATATTTTTTAAAATTTTAAATTAATATTAGGTTAAAAAATATAGTTATGTATAAAATAAAATCAAATATATATATATATATATAATTTTGATTTGGTTCGGTTTGAAATCGAAAAAATATTCAAATTCTAAATTAAACTGAATTTTTGATTTATTATATTTTTAAATCAAACTAAATTAAATAAATTATAAAATTATCGATTTTAATTTAATTTAATTTAATCGTTTAATCAATTTAGAAAGCTACCAACCCACAACTATGGTCAAGTTGCACAAATAAAAAATAAAATAACGATATTATCAAAATTAAATTTATTAAAGAGAGAGTGATTTAAATTTTTTTTTATTGATAATATTAATTTTTTATTTATTTTGGTTGAAACTTTTTTTTATATTTTAAAAACTCTTATTAACTACAATTAATTTATTTCCTTATTTATATATTAATTTTTATGTATATTATATATGTATAATTCATATAAAAATAAATCTATTAACCAGAAAATTTAAAAGAAATAAAATCTTTGATGCTAAAGAAATATATATTATAAAAGAATTTTTAATTAGTCAATAAAAAATTTATTATATTAATCCTAAACTTGTTTTGAGAAAAATTACTCATAAATTCTTAAATATATATAAAAAAAATCAAAATTTAGTTATACAGTACTTAATAAAAAATAAAAAATAAGAAAAAAGTTTGAGGTTTTATAATATAAGATAAAAAATATTATAAAATGTTAATATATTTTTTTGCCACCCTAAGAGATTATATAATATTATAATGTTATTTCCATTTACTTTTATAGAATATTTATCATATATTTATACTTTTGTTTTGAAAAAGAAAATTTGTGCTAGTAGATCAAAATAAATAAATAAATAAAATATACCACAAAAATATTTTTTTATTACCATTAAATTTTTATAAAAATTTTTATTTCACTTTTAGAATAATGTCATATAAAATTAAATATATATAAATTAATATTTTAAGGGAATAAGGAAATAATTAAATGATAATAAGTAACTAAAAAAATATATTTACATGATAACTAATTTACATAAAAGGAAATAATATAATTATAGTATTTGAGAAAATTTTGATATTTTATAAAGAAATTTTAATTAAAGTAAATGAAATGTTAATTTTATCAAAAATTTAAAAATTAAATTGGTCTAACTCTAATAAATTTAGCTCTGACAATATCGATATCTATAAAAATAATGATAAATTATTATTTAATTTTTAATTATCTCAATTAATATATTCACACTTATGTTTTAAGAAACTAATAAAATAGCATCTTAGATTTGATTATGTAAGATAAAATAGTTCTTTTGTTTATTTTTTATTTTTATTAAAAAATTTAAAAAGAAATAAGAAAAAAGAAAGTAAAATATTATATCTAAAATACTCGTATCCCTAATTTGCCTACCATTTTTCCCAAAATTGAAATCAATTTCTTACTTTCTCGAATAAAACCTTAAATTTCATTAAAAACTAAATTAATTTTATAATTTGGTGACCTCATCCTTTTATTAAGGGGCAAATTGGAGTTAAATTAGTAAAAAAAATGAAGAAGAAGAACAAAAATCCTTACATTGAAGAGTCCAAGTCTCTATGCCATCGTCGTTTTTTGATCATCAACTGTCATCGTTGATCCTTCATCGTCCAAGCCGACGATCGATCATCTACCATTATTAGGCGTTGCCGCTGTCGAATTCAGCATCAAATGAGGTCCATATAAGCTCGAAATCGCGCAAGCTCATATCGCCAAGCCATCATCGGCATTCATTGCACAAACACAAGGCGAGCTCGTCCACCGTTCGCCAGTTTGATCCTCATAGTCAATCCTTGCTGGCTCGTTACCTCGATTGTCTCCTTTGCTGTCGATTTAGGTGAGTCCTGATCATACACTTTGTTTTGTTTTTTTATTTTCTTGCTTTTTGAAATTAAAATAATTAAAAATAGATGAATATTTTTCTATATGAATTCATGGCTTCCCTTGCATCAAATTTATTAGCATGAATTCATTATCATCCTTTCACTAAAAAATTTATGAAAATCAAGAACCGAATATTTGGGTGGAATTCAATTATTTAGAGATTTATGTATTTTATGGAATTATTCACCATTATTTCTCTTTTTTTTTTTTTTTTGAGATTTTGAAATTTTTCTGTTGAACAAAGAAATTAATTTTTTTTTCTTGTTTTTAAAGATATTTAATTATTTCATTTGAAATTTAATAAAAATATAAATAATGGACAAAATAACTATTTCTTAAAACCAAATCTCATAAATTATTTTATTTTTTAAAAAATAAAAACTAACATATTAATTAGGACGAACCTTAAAAATTAAATAATAAAAATAAATTAAATAAGTGAAAAATAAAAATTTAATTAGTAGTAATTATAATGAAATATAATTATATTAATATTTTTTTATTTATTTTATTTTTTATATTAATTTATTTATATTTTATAATATAATTATATTTTATTTAAAATAATTATTTTTATTGTCTATTTTTAAGAAATTTGTTAAAAAATTAGATAATAATTTATTAAAAAAAAAAGCAGGAACAGCATGTTCCGAATCTATGATGGACTAATACTTGTACTTTATTGCTTCTAATAATAAGGTTGGTACTTGGTAGGTAGGGGAAAATTGTAAGTTACTTACCTGGTAGGTAGGGGAAAATTGTAAGTTACTTTCGGAATAATTAATTTTTTATATATATCAGATTAATTATAAAATTAATATCTTTAAAATTTCTTATGAATATGTTTATTTATTCATACAATGTAAATATATAAATATTCTATTTATTTTTAAATTTAATTTTTATATTATAAGTGGTGAATAGTCTCCTAAATATTTTTTATATATTTTAAACCAATTATATTTTTATTACTATTATTTGGTATTAAACTGAATATATATATATATATCAGATTTTGATGATAATTTTTTATTTAACTTGTATTTTTAGAAAATATTTTAACATACATGAATTATTATTTTTTATTAAATTTAATTATTTTTTAATAATTTTGAATATTAATATAAAGAAAAATATATAAGCTAAGTTTATTATTTAAAAGCCAACTAAAAATTAATAAAATGATATTATATATATTAATCTATATAAATTTTAAATAGTACCTATAAAAATATAATGACATGAAAAATTAATAAAGTGATTTCATATAAAATTAATTTTTAAGAAAATAACTAGACATATAACGTATAATTTTTAAATAATTATTGAGTTAAATTTTTATTACATATATAAATCTTAGAACTTCAGTTATTTCAATTATTTTAGTTCATTTAAAAAAAATTATTATTTATAGGGCTTAACCCTCGTTTTATATATAAAAAAATAAAAAAAATTGAAAGGTTTTACCCTTAAATGAAACAAGGATTTTAGGCTAATTAAAATTTTAAATCAGGCTTTAATTGACTAGTGTTAAAATGAGGTCAAATTTGGACTAAACATTACATTTTAAGGAAGTTTTAGCTGATTTTTTATCTTAACTTTATATTTTAATTAAGAAAATTCATATGAATCCAAGTATTTAGTTGTTATAACCATGATTGTGATCGCAGAGATTGATATAAATTGATTATTGATTTGAAAATTGAAAAATAAAGGCGTAAGACATTTGTTGCACCAACCAAGTTGGTTAAAAAGAAAGTGTTGAATACAAGATATTGGGTCAATGGATGATTACTTAAACAAAAAAAAAAAAAAAGTCTAAATGGGAAACTATGTTACACAATCTTCTTCAAGAGATGTAAGCATCTCATAAGGAATCACTGTTTTAGCTTGAGGAGCTCCTCCTAAACAACTTCTAGGCATTACAAAAAAATATATATTAAAATCATTTCCAAGAAGATTAAATTATTAAATTTAAAATATAATTAGTAAAATTGTGCAAGCAAATTGATAGTATTATGAAATTGAAACCTAAATTGTTGAATAGTGAAAATCACATATCTCATATATATATATATATATATATATATATATATATATATATAAAGTCATTATATATCTAATATCCATATTTTTGAAATATTTTTTTTTAAATTATATTCTATTTATAAATAATAATTATTTTATGAATATTTAATTAAAATTATGAATATAAAAGAATTTTTGGAATTTATTATATTTTAAAGAAATAAATATTTAAAAGTAAAAATGAAATATATTTTTTCAAAAAAAAATAATTTTAATTTTAATTAGTGTCATATTGTTATGTGTTATTTAATAATTTAATTTTATACTCAGTTATTTAGTTAAATAAATTATTTTAATTATTATTATTATCATTTTAAGAATTTTTGAAAATTATATTTATATTTTAGTAATTTTTATTAAATTATAAAAAATATTATTTTTTAACTTTTAATATGTCAAAATGAAATACATTTTATAAGGAATTTATTAACTTTTTATTTATAATTTTTAGATTTAAAATGATTTTTTTACAAATTAAAAAATAAAATAAAATAAAATATTAAGATCAATCAGAGACTGCCACGTGATAGCCTCTGATTGGTTGCCAGCAGATTAAATATACTGGAAACGTGAGGAGAAGCAGAAGAGAGGAAGAGAGAAGGAAGAAATAGTCGGCTTCCGGTGTCGATTTCGAACAAACCGGAGGGAGGTGGTCGACACCTCCCATATTACTATGTTATCTTCCATGAGGAGAGTTTATCAACACCGATCTTGTTAAATTTCGACTACCAGGTAAGGAGTTATTTCTATTCAAAATAGTTTTCATGACCATGTTAATCAAAAAAATTCAAATAGTCATAACTCTCTCATTTGAATTTCAAATTGAGTTATTCTTGTTCCTATTATTTTTTCTTGATCTCGGCTTTCTTTTGATACCCATCTTGCCACTTGAAATTTGCCGGAAAATGAGATCTGAAAATGAAACCACCGAACATTCAATGACAGATTCCGACCAATTTCGATGACTCTAATTTTGTTGAACTCCTTTTTTCATGAGCTTTCCAATTGTACCAATTTTGCCCCGATCGGAGACCAAAGCCGGAACTGAAAAAGTTTGGATATGCATAGATTTTCGATAAATTTTGAGTAAGTAGGTTTAAATTTATTCTAAAATTATTTATTAATTATTTGGAGATTATTTAGATATAAATTTGTGAAAATGGTTTAATATTTATATTGGTATTAGAGAATTTAGACAGTTAAAATTTGATAAGTGTATTTTTATTAGATGCAAAAATTAAAGTAAATTTGTTATATTATTTTAGAATTATTATAGAAATTATTTGGATGAGAATTATAAAAAAATATTGAGTTTAGTATTGATTTTAGAATTTTCGGACAGTGAATTATCAGAAATTGTGTTTTTATTGAATGTAAGAATTTAGATGAATTTATTATATTAATTTGAAATTATTATAGAAATTATGTGAACGATATTTATGAAATTTAGATTTTAGGAAGTTAAATTATTGTGGAGAAATTTAATAAAGTAGGTAATTAAATTAAATCCATAAAAGAGATTAAATTAAGATAAACTACTGAAGTTTGATAAATAGATTATTAAGACAAAATATTTGACGGTGGCATTATTAAAAATATTTTAAGGTAATTAAATGTGAAATATTAAATTTTAATATGGTTATTTATTGAGACTTAGTGAATAATTATTTTAATTAGTAGAATATGTTATTGGAGATTAAGATAATTGAATTAATTGGGTATTGCTATTGGCAAAGTGGTAGCGATACAGTAAATTAAGTATCGGCAAATAGGTTATTTGCAATTATTATTATCTCTGGTGCATCAGTGATGGATTAAATATTGGAATTGAGTTGGAATATTTATTTAATTACTATAAGTAATTAATTATTTGTTTCAAACAAATAATTGAGGTATGTAAAGTTAATGATAATATCTATTGTTGAGTTGGAGATCTAGGAGAGGTCAATTGATTGATAGTGTTGGATGTCAAATTATGATTTATTTATTAGAAGTGTTATCGTTTTTATTTCAGGAGGTTATATCCAGTTTTAAGGGAGGTTCTGTCGAAATTTCGACAAATTTTCAAAATTCATTCTTTATATTTCTGAGTCAGTATTTGAGTATTATTCTAATAAATCTCGTATATGGTATATGTATTTCAAATGTATTCCTTACTGTCATCAGGAGTTTCCTAGCCGTCAAATTTCAAGCGTCCGAATAGAGCTAGCTGGTTAATGGTTATCAAGTTGTGAGTTGATATATTTAATTTAACTCTGTATATAAGCATAAAATGTAAGCATTAATGAATGAAGTATATGTATATGCATATAAACTATCATCATTGCATTAGATTTAGTAGTATGATGTATGTTTATATAATTTTATATGATGTTAATGATGATGAATCACATTGTATGTACGTGTTTACGATAGTAAATAGGGTGATGTGAAATTCATCACTAACACATAAAATATCAACGATGTAACATGACATATTATGATTTATGATGATATTATTACAGGGATTGCCTAATTTGAGTTGATCTCACAGTGGCTCTTGGACATGGATAAGACAGTATAGGGATGTCTGGTTTGAGTTGATCTCACCGTGACCTCATAATTGGATTTTAAAAGAGCTAAGAGAGGGGGTCGACTCTCTATTTACGATAAACAAAAATATAGATGAGATTGGATTTCACGGATATTTTTCATCATGAATGTTATGTATGTTTATGGATAATTATATGTAATGTGACACTTCATGTAGAGTAATAGATGACATGCACGTTAAATTAAATTATATCAGCTCATTGAGTAGAACGTTCACCCCTTATTTAATAATTTTTCAGGTTTCAGGTTGAGATTATAGAGATTAAGTTTTTAAATTGAGTATTCATGCCTTCCATTTCTCAGGCAGTGGAGTTATTTTGTTTTATTATATATATTGTATTATAATTTATAGAGTTCCGCATTGTTATTTTTTTTTTTAAATGTCAGATTTTTTGTCGTATTTCTACTGGTTATTCTGTTAAACAGAAACTTAAATTGATGTTAAGAGCATGATGTCAGTTCTGAGTGGTTAGAAAATGAAGTTAATTATTGAGTTTTCGTGTGACAGATGGACTCATACTCTTTGTTTGTGACAGTTATAACTGTCATATTACAATTTTTGTTATTCAGTGGTAAATCAAGTTTACTATGGGTTCCGAAAGCCTTATACTTTTCCATTTTCTAGTGTCGGTCATGTGTCTATTAGAGTCGGATCGTGACGATATAAGTTTAAACTCTAATTAGAGTTTGATTAATTAAAAATTGTGCAATTTTTATATATATATATATAGCATTTGCCAATGACAATACATGTGATAGTCACATTAACGCAAATCGATAGTATTATGAAGTTGAGATCTAAAATATCTAAATTGATTGGTTTATTTCAGTTGGATTCAAATTTCTATTTAATTCAGCTAATTTCTTGAAAATTTTGATCCATTAAATTTAGTTCGGTTTTCTTTAAAAAACCCAAAATAACAAAACCAACTAATATATATATATATATATATATAT